>CAJQUW010010120.1:0-120010 GCA_907163375.1 Prostheceraeus crozeri
AAAGGAATATTTGAGTGCCATCTACACTCAACACTCCTTCTCACTCAAAATATGAATTATACTTATATTTCATTAATTGTACAAAGACCAAGAGAATTACGCAATCTCAAAAAGGTGTCTTTTGGAAGTGGCTTTGTAAAAATGTCTGCTGTCATTTTCTTGCGACGAACAGTACTCAAGTTTTATTACACGATTTTCAATATAATCACGAGTGTAATGATACCTCAAAGCAATGTGCTTTACTTTAGGATTTTCACCAGGACTTGCCAAAGAAATGGCGATCGCTGCTTTATTGTCTTCATAGACAATCTTAGGTTCCGTTTGAGGACAATTAAGGTCAGTAAATAAACGACGAGTCCACACTATCTTCTTCGCAGCTTCACACAATGAAACGTATTCTTCTTCAGCAGTAGAAAGAGCGGTAATAGACTGTTTTTGACACAACCAAGAAATTGGACATTTACCATTAAACAAAACATGGCCAGAAGTGGACTTGCGATCTTGCAAATCACCGGCAAAGTCGGCGTCACAAAAAACAACAATAATATTGCCAATACACTCCTTCTCAAACTTGATTCCAAGTTTTAAAGTACCTTTCAGGTAGGACAAGACACGTTTCACAGCTTTCCAATGAACTTCACTGGGATCTTTAGAAAACTGAGCAAACTTGTGAACAGCAAAACACAAATCAGGTCTAGTAAAATTACTCAAATACAAAAGACAACCGATTGCTGACTGGTAAATAAAAGGATCAAATTCCTTGTCACCTTCAGTGCGCTTTACAAGTACACTACCCGCTTCCATGGGAGTAGAAAGAGGAAAAGAATCATCCATGCGAAACTTTTTCACAACGTTTTCAGCGTATCTATCTTGCACAAGTAGAATAGAATTTGGGTGATGCACAATACGCACTCCGAGAAAATATCGCAAAGGCCCAATATTCTTAACATCAAAACGGTCAAGAAATAATTTATGTGCATGTTTGATAACATTTTCGGACGTTGCTGCTAAAATCATGTCGTCAACATAAACAGCCAACATAACACGTTCGCTATCAATGATACCTTCATAAACACAAGGATCATTCTCAGAGCAGTTCAGTCCCATATCCAGTAACTGATCTTTCAAAACAAAATTCCAACACCTTGGAGACTGTTTCAACCCATACAACGAACAACTCAATTTGCACACAAGATTTTCTTTTCCCTCGACAATGTAACCCTCAGGTTGTTTCATAAATATTGTCTCATCTAACTTGCCATTAAGAAACGCAGTTTCAACATCAAATTGGTGCAATAACATCCCACGATTTACGGCAATAGAAATTAAACATCTAATGCTGTCATGACGTACAACAGGAGCAAAGGTCTCTAAATAATCAGTTCCGTATTTCTGAGAAAAACCTTTAGCAACAAGTCTAGCCTTAAAACGACAAGCTTCACCAGATTCGTCTGTCTTCGTTCTAAAAAACCCAACGATTACTAACAACATTTCGTCCAGCAGGCAATTCACACAAAGTCCAAGCATTGTGACGCATTAGTGAATTATATTCTTTATCAGCTGCATCTTTCCACTTATTTTTAAGTTGAGAATTCATAGCATCCTCCCATGACTTAGGGTCATCAACACAAAATTCTTCGGCAGAGAACGCATCAAAACCATAGCGTTCTGGAGGAATAGAAAAAGTGGAACGAGACGAGCGCCGGGTTTCTGTGGCAGACTCGGGTACATCAGGACCGCTCAGCATCTCAGAATTAATTTCAGAACTTTCAAGCGTTGGCTCACTGTCTCGAGTATCAGATATTACTCGAAAAATGCCAGGATCAGTGTCAACAGGGTCTGTACTAGATTCAGTCAACCGCCTTGCGGGAATTTTCACACGACCCATTGTGACCTCATCGAGAAAAGAATATTTGAGTGCCATCTACACTCTACACTCCTTCTCACTCAAAATATGAATTATCCTTATATTTCATTAATTGTACAAAGACCAAGAGAATTACGCAATCTCAAAAAGGTGTCTTTTGGAAGTGGCTTTGTAAAAATGTCTGCTGTCATTTCTTGCGACGAACAGTACTCAAGTTTTATTACACGATTTTCAATATAATCACGAGTGTAATGATACCTCAAAGCAATGTGCTTTACTTTAGGATTTTCACCAGGACTTGCCAAAGAAATGGCGATCGCTGCTTTATTGTCTTCATAGACAATCTTAGGTTCCGTTTGAGGACAATTAAGGTCAGTAAATAAACGACGAGTCCACACTATCTTCTTCGCAGCTTCACACAATGAAACGTATTCTTCCTCAGCAGTTGAAAGAGCGGTAATAGACTGTTTTTGACACAACCAAGAAATTGGACATTTACCATTAAACAAAACATGGCCAGAAGTGGACTTGCGATCTTGCAAATCACCGGCAAAGTCGGCGTCACAAAAAACAACAATAATATTGCCAATACACTCCTTCTCAAACTTGATTCCAAGTTTTAAAGTACCTTTCAGGTAGGACAAGACACGTTTCACAGCTTTCCAATGAACTTCACTGGGATCTTTAGAAAACTGAGCAAACTTGTGAACAGCAAAACACAAATCAGGTCTAGTAAAATTACTCAAATACAAAAGACAACCGATTGCTGACTGGTAAATAAAAGGATCAAATTCCTTGTCACCTTCAGTGCGCTTTACAAGTACACTACCCGCTTCCATGTGAGTGGAAAGAGGAAAAGAATCATCCATGCGAAACTTTTTCACAACGTTTTCAGCGTATCTATCTTGCACAAGTAGAATAGAATTTGGGTGATGCACAATACGCACTCCGAGAAAATATCGCAAAGGCCCAATATACTTAACATCAAAACGGTCAAGAAATAATTTATGTGCATGTTTGATAACATTTTCGGACGTTGCTGCTAAAATCATGTCGTCAACATAAACAGCCAACATAACACGTTCGCTATCAATGATACCTTCATAAACACAAGGATCATTCTCAGAGCAGTTCAGTCCCATATCCAGTAACTGATCTTTCAAAACAAAATTCCAACACCTTGGAGACTGTTTCAACCCATACAACGAACAACTCAATTTGCACACAAGATTTTCTTTTCCCTCGACAATGTAACCCTCAGGTTGTTTCATAAATATTGTCTCATCTAACTTGCCATTAAGAAACGCAGTTTCAACATCAAATTGGTGCAATAACATCCCACGATTTACGGCAATAGAAATTAAACATCTAATGCTGTCATGACGTACAACAGGAGCAAAGGTCTCTAAATAATCAGTTCCGTATTTCTGAGAAAAACCTTTAGCAACAAGTCTAGCCTTAAAACGACAAGCTTCACCAGATTCGTCTGTCTTCGTTCTAAAAACCCAACGATTACTAACAACATTTCGTCCAGCAGGCAATTCACACAAAGTCCAAGCATTGTGACGCATTAGTGAATTATATTCTTTATCAGCTGCATCTTTCCACTTATTTTTAAGTTGAGAATTCATAGCATCCTCCCATGACTTAGGGTCATCAACACAAAATTCTTCGGCAGAGAACGCATCAAAACCATAGCGTTCTGGAGGAATAGAAAAAGTGGAACGAGACGAGCGCCGGGTTTCTGTGGCAGACTCGGGTACATCAGGACCGCTCAGCATCTCAGAATTAATTTCAGAACTTTCAAGCGTTGGCTCACTGTCTCGAGTATCAGATATTACTCGAAAAATGCCAGGATCAGTGTCAACAGGGTCTGTACTAGATTCAGTCAACCGCCTTGCGGGAAATTTCACACGACCCATTGTGACCTCATCGAACACCACATCACGGCGTTCAATAATCTTTTGGCGTTCAACATGCCATAAACGATAGCCTTTCGAGGCCGGGCTGTAACCCAAAAATATACATTAATCTGCCTTAGCATCAAACGTACGCCGCTGATTAGATGGGATGTGAGCAAAGGCTACACATCCAAAAACACGCAAATGACGAACAGACGGCTTACGACCAAAAAGTGCTTCGTAAGGGGTCATACCAGTACTTAATGCACGAGTTGGGCATCTATTTCGTGCATAACAGGCAGTACAAACTGCCTCCGCCCAAAAAGACTTTGGTAAATTACATGCACAGAGAAGGGTTCTCGCTCGTCCAACTAGGGTGCGATTCATGCGCTCAGCTACGCCATTTTGTGGTTTTGCCTCAGGAATAGCTAACTCACGACGAATTCCTCGTTCTTCTAGAAAAGAAGAAAATTCACGAGACAAAAATTCGCCACCGCAATCTGACCTCAATGCCTTTACTTTTCTCTCCTTCTGAGTCTCTAACTCGGTCACGAGCTTTTTGAAGGCTGAAAAACTGTCAGACTTATTTGCTAAAAAACGCACCCAACAATAACGAGTACAGTCGTCGACTATAACCATTACAAAACGACGACCCCCAAGTGACGTTACTTCCATTGGACCCATCAGATCCACGTGTAACAAATCTAACAAACCATCAGCACGAGTACCAGATTCCTTTGGAAAGGGTAACGTATGGCTTTTACCCTTAGCACAATCATCACAAAATGCTTTGTCGTTACGATCATCACTAATACTCAAATCACTTACAGCAGCACTAGTTAGTAAATTTCGCAATGATAACTGATTTATGTGCGCAAAACGTTTTTGCCATGTTTCAAATGAGACTGAAAAACATTCGGTTTTCACATCATGTACAATAGAATCACAATTATCAGCATCATTTAAGTAAACTTTCGAATGAAGTGAGCAATCAACTTTATACAATTTATCGAACAACTTTCCAGATAAAACAGTATTACCCGTTTTATTCAAAACTTTCATACCGCCACTATCAAACAAAATTGAGTAACCACGTTTTGTCGTTTGGGAAACTGACATTAACGTACATCGCAGTTCAGGTACATATAGACAATTGACCAGTTTGATAATTTTGTCTTGACCATCATCAGTTTTAATAACCATTTTGACAGAACCTGAACCAACAGCTTTGAGCCGATCTTTATTTCCTAACTGAACAAAATTACAAGAATCAACCTCAAAGGGTTGATAATCATCATCAAAAGACTCAAAAACTGGTGACATATGTCTAGTAGCACCCGAATCTGCTAAAACGGTAGAAAGATCACATTTCACATCAGGTGTGAATAAACACTCAGCAAGAAGAAAGGAAGAATCACTCTCATGCTGTACAGTGACCGCAGAATCGGGTTTTCTTCGAGGACACACACCCGCTCTGTGACCAAGTTCTTTGCACTTGAAACACCGCACAAATTTTGAATGATCACTGATACACTGCTGCGACGTCGAATTACCGCGACGGTTCCAATTCGATCGTTGACGTTGATTGAATTTCACATTGAGCGCTTGACTATCATGATTGTCAGGAGCTGGAATTTTCTGCTTCGATGAACCATTCATTCGATACCAATCAGCTGCTTTTTGCATCAGGAGAGACATGTTTAAGTCCTTACCAAGAACAAAGTTCATCATGTTCTTAAATTCTTTCCAAGATGGTGGAAGCGAATTTAAAGTCTCGACGCACTGTTCCATCTCGTCGATGGGATTACCACTCATCGCATATTGTTGATACAGTCTCAGACGTTCCTTTAACCACTTCTCCGGGTCAGTGCGATCCTTCAAAACAAGAGAATCAAGCTGCGCACGAACAGAAACGCGATGGCTGTGAGTCTGCGTTTGAAAATGAGTGACGAGATCAACCCATAGCTTTCTAGGGTCATCAGGAAAACCATCCCACAAATAAAACAGTTCACCACTAATTCCAGTGACGAGAATCTTGATGGCTCTCTTCACTTTATCGTTGAACGTAGAAATCTGTTTTTCTCTGACTCTGACATCAGCCGCATTTGACCCGTCAGCAAGAAGGGCAATGGGCAACGGCTTCTTCTCGGTACCAGTGCCAACTACTTCCCATAAGTCGTCCGCTAATAGAAGGGCTTGCATATGCATTTTCCATCCTCGCCAAGACTCGAATCTGTCTTTGAGTAAGGGTAATTTCGCCGATGTTGCCTCCATTACTACACTGAATCCACAGCTGGGGACACCAAGGTCACAACGACGAACGCGAGGTAAAATTCAATGTCAGATGCACGACGACAATAATGAGTTACAGTTATTCACAATAACACGCAGTTGAGACGTTTTCTGGGCCCATAACCTGTTGTTGTAGCGCAGGTTAAAAAGCAAAACAATCGAATAACTTTAATTGTATTTGAGTCAGATGTATAGTTGGCAAAGATACAGACGTGATAACAGCACGTGATAAGTGGGTTGTGATTAGAATAGTTTCTGACACATTACATTTATACCGAGAGGATGCATGTTCACTAAAACAACTTTTGCATTAGCCAATACAACACAGCGCTGCAGAATAAACTGAAACTTCACGATACGATACAATTATAGCGATATCAAACATGGGAAGTTACTTACTAACTTATTCAGTAGTACCAATAACTATGCCAACTTATACAGGGAACAAAAGAAAAGAATATTTGAGTGCCATCTACACTCAACAAATCCTACACCGCTACAGCGTAAATTTAAACAAGTCTTGCGTTATGACGATCATAGCGTAGTACTCCAAACGGGAATGCTCCCTTCCACGGATGTCAAGATAATGCGCAATCAGTATGGGGACTACATACTGATCCCCGTGAGTCCGTACATTCGCCGCCAACTTGATATTATTGAGGAGTACGTGACATTAAATATGGACATTCCTACTCCTCTTGCTCAAGAGTGGAAGGCGAGAGATGACAAGGATACTCCCTATAGAAAGATTTGGGATGGTAATCACATTTGCCTACCGGTATCACATTGGTGTAGTTATTATAAAAAGGATGGAGATCAATCAATACCCATCAGATGTGATGAGCTCGGAGAAGGTACTTGGGATATCCTTTTCAAAGTGAATGGGCTATATTATGGTCGACACAAGGATAATAAAATAGTCTCTCTCTCCATGCATATGGAATCCATCCTATATATTCCAAAACCACCCAACGTAGATGACATAATTAATCAAATCCTTAACAGCAGTGGTACGAAGCGCAAGTCGGAGAATAATGCTGCATCAAAACGCAAATCAAAGAAGGAGAATTACTAGTCCTTTCCTAACTCTACCCTATGACAATTCGCTTATGTGCTTTGAGTGTCGTAGGCGTGGTCTTATTAGATACATTTTACTTCTTCGTTGCCATCATATCATTTGTGTATTTTGTCGTGAAAAGCATCGATGTAATTCTTCATTTTGTAATATGTTATAGAACGTTTCCTTAGATGTGTAAATTTCCGTTTTAGGCTTCTATCATCATTTTTATGGATTGTCAGGGTGAACCTGTACAGGAGCTCAGTGCTATTGCTATGAACAATTGGACATATCAGATTGTTAGTGTCTATCATCAACATGCCAACTGCGATCCCAATGTTGATCAATGGGCGAGAAAACACATTCATGGACTTAATCTGAAATATTTGCAAGACTATGGCTTTTCTATTGAGACTGCTCTTCTTATTGACTTTAAACGATGGTTAGCTGCTTTCAATGTTATACGCATCTTTTCTAATAATCCTGGTAAGGAGAGGAAAGTATTTCCCAATCTAATCATTGATGATATTTTGCTCCCACCTTGGGATAGTAGAGTGAATCAACATTATCATGAAGTCACGAAACGTTTTAAGGATTTGTGTGTTCCTATTTTGTCTGTTCTTTGTAGTAGCTACGTTCATAACCAATGCTTCTTTCCTCCTTACCTCAACACTGCCAAAGTCCTGTATGGTTATCATTGCTCGCTGTATGATAGTTACCAGCTGTATCTATTTTATCTGTTTCAAACCATTGATTTATAATGCATGCCTGTTGCAGTTATTCAATAAATGTTACAATGAGAAGAGTTGTTGTTTTCATGCAATGGATGGGTTAGATAAAGGGCGATCATGTCTTTCTCAAACGACTGCGGAACATTACATTTTCATAGGCAAAGTTTAAAAGGAGCTGTTCAAGATTAAGTGATAAATTTTCATAAAGATGAGACCGACATCGAAGCAGTGGTCGATGATGCTAGCACTCTATTTCTAGAGTTAATGAATACATTCTCTGATAGCATTATCATGGCGCGATTAGTTGCGAAAATTAAGTTTAGTCATTTTGGAAAGGAAGAGGTGGAAAGTCGCTCTTTCCATTTTGCTTCTTATTCAATGGAAGTGGTAGATCACCCCGAAGAATTTTTTAAAAGACATATGATAAAAATTGCTGAACGTCTTAACGCATTTAACCATCATGGTAGCAGTCTAGTGATTGAAGCGATTTCAGATATTCACATTCAACTTTCCATAAAGAAAAATTGAAAATGCAGTGGTACTTGATTGTAGCACAACTGGTTTTCGAGCTATGTCTGCTCACTCTCGAAGTATATTCCTTCTGTACATGCGTCTATTATTTAGAAAAGGCTAGCAAATTCATATCTTCAAAAAGACTTGCTATAGACATCAGTAACGGTGAAACTATGTGTTGCGATGTATGTAATCGAAAGGATGGAAATGAAAAGCGCATCTTCAAGAGATGTAAGCATGCTTTTTGTCAACGCTGTTTCATACGTAATTGCATTCAACTTTGCCAATGTAACCACTGTGATATTGCTCATTTCGAGTGTCACTTATGCCGCAATAGTTAGTACCTATGAAAATGTGGTAAAGACAGGTTTTAGCATAGACTAACACGAAAAATGGCGAAACGTAAAAGTCAAAAGTCTTCAAAGTTTTCTTCAGCCATTCAAGCTCTCCGACGAATGAAAGCAAATCAGCGATACAATGCTATACGACATGCTAACGATAAATTCATTCGTGAAATTATTTCTCATGTGAGGAAGTTGAGGACGAAGAAATTAGCACCAAAACAACGAAAGTTACTTAAGCGATATGCTGCGAAATTGCGTTTCATCTCCAATCCTAAAGTCACCCTTCAAAGAAAGAGGGAAACTCTAACACAAAAGGGTGGTTTCCTTCCAGCGTTACTACCGATGCTAGCTCCTATCGTGGGCAACGTGTTGGGTAATATCTTTGGCTCTAGACGTTAATTATGCAAATGTTGAATCTCAAAGTATTATAATGGATTTCAGACTTCAATGTGATAAAGTTCTGACTGTATCAGGTCCATCTCATGCAGGTAAAACTGTTTTCACGCTGAATTTATTGGATAAAAGAAGGGAGTTGTTTAAGGAACCTATCAATCGAGTGATTTGGTGTTATGGTATTTATCAACCGTCGCTGTTTCAGGAATTGCAAAGTCGCAACTTTATTCGACATGAAGGAATTATTCCAGTGGATAAACTTCAGTCTAATGATGTTGTTGTATTGGATGATTTATTAAAAGAAAGTAAGAATTCAAAAGATGTTACAGATATGTTCACTCGCGCAGCACACCATAAAAGGTGCTTTATCATCTATATCACACAAAATTTGTTTCCTGATGGAAAAGAAGCTCGTACACGAAACCTGAATACACACTATTATGCTATTTTCAAGAATCCGCGAGATAAAAGTCAATTTGAAATTTTAGCGCGACAAGTTGCACCAAGAGGTTCAAAAGCCTGAATTGAAATTTTTCAATCAGCTACTGAAAAACCACACGGTTACTTATTCATTGACTTTACGCAAGAGTGTCCGGAAGAATTTTGATTTCGAAGTGATATTTTGAAAACTCCCATGATTATCTACAAACTATGAGTTCTTATTCTCGCATGATTGTTATTCCTCAGG
Source organism: Prostheceraeus crozeri (assembly GCA_907163375.1). Lineage (NCBI taxonomy): Eukaryota > Metazoa > Platyhelminthes > Polycladida > Euryleptidae > Prostheceraeus > Prostheceraeus crozeri. The sequence continues at coordinate 9,787 of CAJQUW010010120.1, forward strand.
ATGAATATGTACAATTGACTGCCATGCAGCAAGTAAAGCAACCTCTTGCAAATCAAATGTGTAGGAAAGAAATAGATTATCAGCAAAATATTCACATCAAAGATCCACATCGTGCTGTATTATTACAATCGGAAACTGTTGAGCAATTGAAAAGCTTGAAGAATAAGATGCGTGACTCTGTATCGACTGCAACACCTTTAGCATCTCGCGCACATGCCATATCTCTTTTCAATAGTATTGAACCCCATCTCAATGTAAATTATAGAGGAGAAATCATTACAGATGAAAATAAAGTGATTCATGCTTCACGTTATGAAGAGTTGATTCAGTATGCGACAAGTAGAAAGCGCCGTCAGGGCTATGTTCCACCTGGTTGGTCATACTTTCTTAAACTATTGAAAAAGCATAATGTACCAAAATTTGCTTTGAATAATGAGACATTGAAAGAACTTGATTCAACAGTGGCTACTACTCCAATGCTTCAGACGATGAAAATGCCAACAAATTGGTTTAAGACGTCACGTGCTACATCCCCTCCCACACTCACTAAGCAAACAAGAGGAAGAACTCGACGTAGATCTACGCCACCACTAAAACTAGTAAAAGGAAAACGTAAAACAGCTCCTCCCAAGAAATACATGTTCTCAGACTATTAATATGAAGCAGATGTGTTGCTTGCCATGTAATGAGCCGCCAGAGGTGAGTGTCGTTGTCACTTGCACTTGCTGCGCCAGCTCTCATAATGAAACTCCTAAGCAATGTGAACACGATCGCAAAACCGCTAAAGCTAAATGCTGCAGTTGTCGTAAATGTAGAAAGGCAAGAAAGCAAAAAGATGAGAAGGAGGAAAAAGAGTCAGTCGTCATCGACTGAACGTTTGAAGTCAATCTATTATGATGTAAAACATCCGGCAGGATTTGCATCGATCAAGAAATTATCAAAAGCGAGTGGTCTTCCGCAATCACAAGTGAAACGATGGTTAAAGGGTCAGGCTACCTATACACTCCACAAACAAGCGAAAAAGAAGTACCGCACCCGCCATTATATTGTTCATGACATCGATGAACAGTGGCAAGCAGATTTGTGTGATGTTGCCTCCATTTCAAAACATAACTCGGGCAATAATTTTATTTTAACCGTCATTGATATTTTCTCGCGTTATGCGTGGGCTCAACCTTTAAAAACTAAAGAAGGGAAAGGAGTAGCAAAAGCATTCCAAACAATTTTTCGAGAAGGTCGCATTCCAATAAGAATTCAGAGTGATCAAGGAAAAGAGTTTGAAAATCAGCATGTGAGAAGATTATTTGAGAGGCATGACATTGAGTTGTTTAGTGTAAAGAGTGCTTATAAAGCTGCACTCGTTGAACGTTTTAATCGCACATTAAAAAATCGCTTGTGGCGACATTTTACTGCCAACTTGACACAAAATTGGATAAAGGTTCTACAAGATACACTCCATGCCTACAATCACTCTATCCATCGTTCTATTGGACTCAGACCAGTAGATGTAAATGCTGACAATGTAGATAAAGTGCGCGAATCATTCCAACGTAAACGCACTCATGTGAAAAGTGATGTGAAAATTGGTGATAAAGTTCGTATCTCAAAAGTGAAGAGTGTTTTTGCTAAAGGGTACCTTCCGAATTGGACAGAGGAGGTATTTACAGTATCAAGGATTAATCAAAAAGACTCTCCAACCACCTACAAGTTGAAAGATTACGATAATGAAGAAATTGAGGGTAGCTTTTACCGCGATGAGATTGAGGTAGTCACTGAAAGTGAAACATATTTGGTAGAGAAAATCATTCGATGTAAAAAACGGCAAGGTGAAGAATGGTGTCTTGTTAAATGGACTGGTTATCCTTCAAGTATGAACTCTTGGATGCGTCGTGCCGACATCTTTTATCTAAGTGATCGACAGTGATTCATGCAAAGTTGTAACTAACAATGTTTAGGGTTTGAGCTATGAATCCAACTGCCTCATTTTATTCACGACCCTCCTATGTAAGTGGTGGAGGACAAATTTACATCGGCGCTCGACGCCAACGTGGAGGTAGCATACTTGGTGCACTGAAATCTGTTGTAGCACCTCTCATATCCAATGTCGGAAGATCTTTAAAACGAAATGTTTTAAGTAATGCCGTTGTCTTTGCTGGTGATGTTGCTAGTGATCCTTCCAGAGGTAGAAGTTTTAAGAGCAGTTTGTTGAATCGTGGGAAGGAACGCGGTTTAAAAACATTGAAGCAGACCTTTGCTGGTGTTACTCAAGGAAAGAAATCGCCTAAACGAATGAATAAAGGAAGGAGGAAACATCGCGGAGCTGGTAAGGTGCGATCTTCAGTCAAAAGGCATTCACGCAAACGTCGCAGAGGCTCTAATCATTCATCAGGCGCTAAACGACGACGCTGCTATAACTTCTAATCATGGAGTGTAAAACTTCCGGGTTTTGTTTGTTTGATCAACAAGCCATACAGACAGATATTCTTAGTTCAAGTATTGTAGATTATCATCCTCGAACACCTGAGAATGCTGGCCCCATTGAATTTGTTATTCCTGGTGGTAGCGATGACTACATAGATTTGAGTTATGCGATGGTTGATTTGAGGTTTAGAATTCAGCAAGCAGATGGAACTGCGATTGACGATACACATAAAGTTGGACTGAACAATTTACCATTGACTACATTACTTCGCGATATTTCTCTAACGACTGGAGAGCAGCAGGTGGAAGGTGGTCAAAGCGATTATCCCCATAAATCATATTTCAATCATGTATCACAGTTTCATCCAGCAGCACAAAAAAGTCATATGGAAGCCATGGGATGGTACAGAGATGAAGCAGGAAAATTTGATGCTGAAACAAACAGTGGCTTTGTAAAGCGATCTGCTATGATTAAAGATAGTAAAGTATGTCAGCTATATGGTCCGCTGAATTTAGACTTCTTTAGACAGTCAAAGTTTTTACTCTGTAATACCAGCATGCGACTCAAGCTGACATTGAATAAGACTGAATTTGCGCTGAATGCATTTGCTAAAGTTGACAATTTTAGAATTCATGTGGAAGATATTGCACTTTGCATTCGTCGAGTAGTACCGAATCCAAGTGTCATTAGAGGACATGCTGAAGGTCTTAACCGCCAAAATGCCATTTACCCCATTCAGCATACAAAGCTTCTCACCTTGACAATTCCGAAAGATCAAAAGAGTTTCATGAAAGAGGCCTCTTTCCATCGGAAGCACTGAAGCTCCTCATGGTGGCAATGGTTGAAAATGATGCACTTAATGGTAATATAAAGAAGAGTCCTTTCAATTTTAAACACAATCAGTTAAGTGAGATTGCTTTACGTGTAAATGGTGTGAGTCATCCTGGTCCACCCTACAAACCAGATTTTGCTTCGGATCAATTTATGCGCACTTATGTTGATTTTATGGATGTCTTTGGCTTTTACAATACGGATGACACCAACGGACTGACTATGAAAGAGTTTAAGAGTGGATATACTATTTATGAATTTGATTTGACTGCTGACAGCGATATTAGTGCCCCCTATCGTCAAACGAACGTTCCTCATAATATTCGTTTGGATTTGACGTTCAAAAGAACACTACCTGAGACGATCAATGTATTAATTTATGCAGTCTTCGATTCAAATATTGAAATTACAAAGTATCGTGACGTGATTCTTCAGTATAATCGTTAATGAGTTGGTTGACTGCTGACGATATTAAGACTAAAGTGCAGCGTAATACAGACGAAGCGACGTTGAAAGCTTTCGATAATGTCTATTCGCTCGATACCTTACCACCTGCAGTAAATCACTATCCCATCTTTATTGTGCTAAACACTCATTCGCAGAATTTAGGCGGTGAGCATTGGAAAGCGATCTTTATTGGAGAAGACCGACGTGGTGAACTATTTGACTCTCTTGCTCAACCTCCAAATATACCAACACAGCAGTGGTTGAGAAAACATACGCGTCAATATCAGCGAAATGAACGCATACTACAACATCCACTTTCATCAACGTGTGGTGCTTTTGTACTGTACTTCATCTTAAAACGTTTACATGTATCTCGATTTGTATCTGTTATTCAAAACTTTTCATGTAATCCTTCCTCTAATGAAAAAATGATTTGTAAGTTCTATCATGATTTGAAATAAAACATCATGTTGGAAAAATTGTTTTTTATTTTACAATCCGCTGGGTACGTACATACTCGATGAGATAGTCTAGGATCATATTTGCTTGTACATGAGATTTTAGTCCAGTAATGATCACTTTACTATTATGAAAGATTGCCACATGCACAGGTAACCAACAACTAATGAGAGCTGCAGGAAAAAGTTCGGGTTCATAACACAAACTGTAACTGCTGGTACGAATCTTCAAAAATGATACACTTTCACTCAATTGAGTAGAGATCACCATATTGTCCACAGTCAGATTCGACATCACACACCTCTCCCTCTTCCATATCCGACGTAGTAGTCCTTGTAGCTCTAAGCGCATTGACTGCGCCGATGAATGAGAAAGGGCGCCGAGAATCTGTACAGTCCCATTTGGGAAGAGTTGAAGATTCCGTGAATTGTTCATCTTCACCACTAACATTTGAGGTCGGCCCGGGTAATACTTGCTGTTGGGAAGGTGTTGGTGTAATGCTGTGAGATCGATTTTGGTGTAGAGTCTGAAGCGACGGAGAATGTTGACGATGGTGTAGCGATGGCGCTTCATGATGAAAGAATGAGTAAATTGAGCGATGTACCTTCCTTTTATACTTTTCCCAACTACCTTGATGAAATGTGAAGTTAGTATGAAGTTGGGAATGATAGAGTTGAATTCGCCGATTGTTGACGCGCAACCAGATGTGATTTCCAATACGTGAATGTCTTTTCATATAGAAGTATTTCAAATCCTTCATGATATGATGTAGAGATAGAAAATGACGATAAGATAAAGCAAACTCTCTTCTCACATTTTCAGTTGAATCTTTGAAATAGACGTTTCGATCATGATCCGTTTCAATACGTTGTAGGGAATCTAATTTCCAACTCATGGTGCGTGGTAGTCATGTCTGATTACGATTTGCATAGTAGGGTGATGAACTCACGACGAATAAATGTCATGATGGAGCGATGTATGTATCTTCTATACTTCTCCCAATTGTATTTGCGAAATGAGAAACAGTTTGCGGAATGAGAATGGCAGATTTGAATTTCATTTCTGTAATGTTGAAGCCAAACTTGATCACCCAAGGAGATGAATCTTAATGTTTCAAAATATTCCAAATACCTCATGATATCATTGAGGTTGACAAATTGTCGCCATGTTAATGTAATACCTCTTGATGTATGACCATGAGAATTTTTGAAGTGTACGTTTCCATCACGATCAACTCTGATATATTGTAGAGAGTCCAAAATCCAAGTCTTCATGATGTTATGCAAAGCCGCAGATCAGCAATATCAAAATGTCGTTTTATCATATTTTGCTTAGCAATGCGGCTACAAAGAGATTTGCTAGTAATCGAGCCGCACTCTTTTCTACTCCGATTGATCATACACAACAGCTAAATGGAAATTGGGAAGTGGGTGTCACTCAACTTGTTTATAGCAACTGTGTCTATACTTTTGATCATGAGGTGATGACTATTAATATGAGACGTACAGCTGCTTACCAATGTGAAAAGGGCTGCCGAGTATACATTCCACAGTGGCCAAAGAAAGATCTCTTATCATGTAAAAAGTTTATATATGATTTCCTGAATAAAGCGTGTAAACATATTGTCCAATTTACTCCGCACAATGATGATCATAATTATATACATCATGTAGTTGAGAAAGATTGGATTGTTGGTTTAAGTCCAAGTTTAAGAAATGATTTAGGTTACCTCGCTAGCGCTTTAACAAGCTATGATAATTATAACGTTAATTACCACCCAAGTGGTCATAAACAGTTAATATATCGAGAGGAAGCTTATTATGTAGATCTTATTCCAAAAAATGAGAAGATGTTGGTGAAGAAGATTGTGATTAAGCCAAGAAAGACAAACATGACTCCTGAAACATTATTGAAGAAATTTAATTATCTCCTTCGAGTTGATGGTAAACAAGTGGCAACATTGACTTATATCAAATCATCTATTCATATTGCAAACTTAATAATGACAAACTTACAGTTTATTTCTCTCCAACCTTGCGCCATTTTGTAAGACATCCAACCCCTATTATTGGAAGCGGTCTGGTGTATGCTTCTCATAAATATCACACTAAAGCTGATTCAGTTAATGATGAATGGTGGGTGGACATCTATGGTGACCGCATCAAGAAAATTTGCCAGTCTTATCAAGAATCTAAAGTTGCTATCAATATAATGCCGCGTCTATATCATACAGTTGAAAGCTTCATTCATGTAGTAAATCCTTATATACAACAGAAGTTGAAGCATGTGATGAAAAGTAAATATGATGTAAAGACACACCACATTTCGTTTTCAATTGAAAATCAACGCGTTGTTCTGAAACTGGGTGATGACATTCAATGTCAATTGAGTAAAAATTTGAAAAAACTCTTTGGTTTTTCAATGCTACGAACTGTGTTTACTGCTACGCATACGATTGGTATAGAAACACCAATGACACTTGATAAACATGAACAGCACCTTTACATTCAAAGTGATTTGATTCTACCTTTTTCTGTTGGTGAGAAAAAAGAATACATTTTACGTGATTTCATTCATGATAAAGACGCTTCATATGGAATAGTCGAGAAGATGTTTGAATCTATTTTCTATCATCCCGTCGTCAAACAAACTATACCCTCTATTGCTATCAAAATTACCAATGGTTTACAAGAGTGCATCCATGTGAAAGATACTAAATCCCTCGTAACTTAAGTGTTTCGGAAAACAAAGTGAAGTCATTGTGATATGTTTATTGAAATAAAAATATGTGTATGAAAAAGTCTTTTCACAGATATAGGGGGAATGGGCTGACTGTAGGCATATATTCACAAGGAAGAAGCGATCTAATGCGATACATAAAACAGCAATGTTTATCTACAGAAATCAACATGAAAATACTAAGTTAAGGATGATTATGCTAAGACGTCTCCTGAATGTGGTAGTGTGAGTTTAATTCTTTTGGGTGGTGGTATGTTTGTGTCAGGATGTTTATGTGGAAGAGATATGTTATGTTCTAACCAGCACCTCTTATCCTCCCATGCTGAAAGCGCCCGTTTCCTAAAAGTATGAGTTTTGATCTCATGCGACTTAGATTTTAAGATTGTCATATTGACAAACGTTATATTTTTATTTCTATAGGCTTTCCTGAAATTTTTATGTTTCATGTTAGAGACCAATGATCTTGATATGCCTTTAGCACGCTTAATACTATCGTCGCTATCCCTTAATTTCATACTGTAAATTTTTGGTCGGAGGAGAATCATTTCATCTATTTCCTTCCCTGCTGTCTCATCCTTAAAGCAGCCAAGTTATGCCTTATTTTTGATGGAGTAGAGTGGGTGATCAGTAGGATAATTTGATGCATCAAAATATCTTTCTAAAGATTTTCCTACTTCATTGAAATTTAAATCTTTTTGAGTGGTAATACCTAAGAAGAAACTATCTGTATCACCACCCAACAAACGAACCTCTTTTACGAGAGGACATGGTTTCAGTATTTTATAAAAGAGTTGGTACATTTCAAGCTTAGAGTAATCTAGTACAGCTTGGCCAATATAGATGGGCTTGCACAACTCAACTTCAGATTTTATCATTTTAACACCTACAAGGTCCTCATCGATAATGTCTCTATCGATGAATAGAGGTGATGAGACCAATTTCTTAAATTTTGTAACATCATTGACTAGTTTATAGTTTACACGTTTTCTAACATCCTCCATCGTCTCACCAAATAGACTATTATTCTTATGCTTATAAAAATCTTTTTCAAAATTATTTTGGGTAGTGCACGTTTCTGGCTGTTGCTATCAATATATGGTTTGAGGAAGGCTTTCTGTCTAAATTTAATAATGCGGTAAACTCTTTTTAAAATCATACCCATTTCTAAATAAAATTTTAAGATGCTAAAGTGGACTAGATAGTTTTCTTTATCATACTGGGTGAGTAAAAGTTTGCGGCAAGGCTTATAGTCGGGTTGACCGCATGATTCTAAATCTTTATGAAATTGTTTCATAAAGTCGGAAAACTTATCTTTGGTCACTTCACCTGATTCGGGTGCGAGTGGAAAATCTACGGTTTTATGTTTAATATTATTTGGATAGATTAGATCTATCTCAAAATAATATCCCCAATCGCCTTCATCTGGAATTGCTAGTATGTTAGAAGGGTTGGAGAGATGCTGAATTTCACTATCATCTAACCAGCTAAACTCAGAGTGAGGGAGTGGTTTGGATAGTGAACTACCATATAAATTATTTTGGTCATAATACTTAAGATGAGTCTGATCATCGCCTACTGTTTCAGATTTTAACCTATGTTTATTTACAAATGTGAGACCACCGCGAATTCCTCGCTCAAATAAATTATACATCTCTGGATCTTGTACGAGATGAATGGTCTCACCAGTCATTTTAAAAGCAGACTTAAATGACATGGCTGGCAGACTGACAAAGTGGACGGGATCTAACTTATCTTCTTCTAATGCCACTCGTCGAAACTCCTGAAATACATCAGCCAGCAAAAATACATCTAACTTAAGATAGGCAATCATATATTCGCCAAATGTATGGCAGTCAAATTTTATCCATGCATCTTGTGCATGATCATAATCTTCGTTCTTACATTCTGCGCCGGTCAAATCATTTTTAAATTTATCTATGGGCGGAAGAGAAGTCTCGCCGAGTTTACTAATCGCATCAAAATATGCATATGGAAAGACTCCTTTCAGTGTGATGACTTCATCGGTTAGATTTGGATATTGTTTCTTAAAATTTTGTGTTAGTGGAAGAGATTTTAGATTTTGTACAAGAGAGGCCAGTGATGCAGTCATAAATTGTTAGGAATCTAAAACTTTTATATCAAAATAGACCGTCTTATTTTCTTTAGTTTTATCGACAGGCACTTTTGCTGTAATGGCCATAAACTTCTCTCTCGTTTGTGCTATTACATCAAGCTTCCACTCTTTCATTTGATCTAAACCTCCTTTTATTATCATATGGCTGTCGTAGCCCTTGAAATTATGGAAAATGACGGGTAATGTACGCCGTTTCATCCTAAGTGAAAAATTGCATTTTGAACATAGTGCGTTTCTAAATTTACCAGTGATGTGGTCATGGTCGCGCACTTTCTTAATCTTATCATCATCAAATGTTTTGACATTTGAGGCAAACGTTGCAACTATCAAATTTTGCTTCATCATCTGCTGTCATATGCAATGATCTGCGATAGAGTTCACCATCATACTTTTGTTGAAATTTTACAGCCTGTTCGAGGAATTGTAGGAATTGGTAAATACAATCCTCACCTTGCCAGACGTGCATTTTATTTTTTCTATTTTGGAAATGGCCATGCCATACTTCATAGCAGGAAATGGCTGCTGCTCGATGGGTGTCATCATCGATATAGCATTCGATGTCAGCATAGATGACACGAAGAGGACTTAGTTCATCGCCATTCTCTCTATATGAAAACTCCTTATCTTTGGGCATGCGCTCCATTTGTAGTTTACCTCGCTTACACCATTCGTAATGAGTTTCAAATTTGTTTTTACTCCTAAAACTCCGAATGCATCTGTCACAGTAATAAATCTCTGATGAGCTAGAATTTCTTAGGTGGTGGTATAAGCGAGAAATTTTGGGAATACCGCAGTAGTGCCATTCTTCACTATCATCCTGTCTTACTAATAAAAGGTTGACAATGTGGTCATAACAACTAGAACGCGAGTTGTAGCGGACACCCTTCAATCCCTTTTCCCAAACATGGAGAACTATTTTGATGTTGTTCAATTTTTCAAATTTTTCTATATCTTTAATTTTCATATCGTCACTATTACAGTCATCGAAGTTTAATTCATTCTCCCACTGTAGATACTTACTCTTACGGTATCGGCTAATCTGTACATCATTATAGTGGAGAATGGAGAGGACGGCATACTTAAAACATTGCGATTCGCAATCTACAGAAATGACTGCTGCTTTATTTCTTAAATTTTTCGGAAGTTTAAAGGAGCCTCGTCCAGAGTAGTTCTCTAATAAAGTGATTTTGATCATGGCGGTCTCAATACCATCAAAAACGAGTCCACTATCACGCTCGTTAAATTTATCTATGTTTAATTTTAACCCTTGGATATGAAAATTTATCCAAGACTCGCAGTCTACAACTTCGGTTGCAGGAGAGGAGGGTATGTGAAACTCCAACCTCTCTCCTATTTGACCAGTATGGTGGTCGATTTTTACATAATTTATTTTGAGATAGATGAGCGCCTTCATTCTAAAATTGACTAAATTGTTGAAGAGCGCACCAATCAAAGATGAATTTTGATGAAACCATTCTTCAAAGTCAGTAATGGTTTCTGAGGATTCCATCTGGTAGTTCCTCACTAAATTATTTATCGACACTTCAGAGAGTCGGATAGAGGAGGTGCTGTTAGTATAACTATCGTCACTGTGTGTATGTCGAAGTCTATGTGAAGATAGTTCTAAATGTGACTCAAAAGACTGAATGCATAAATCGCAAGAAAAGGAGACATCGTTAACAGAATCATCCCCACCTTCAGAGATTGATGCTGACTTAGGTCTACAAACACCTCGCTTGATGTGTCGGACGAGATCACGCTTCCTCGTGAAGATGTGCCCACAGTCAGCACATTCCCGATCTTTGCATTCCCGCGACAATGTTGACATGGACTCGCTCGAGATGGGACTGGTATCACCTGAAAGAGAAATCATTCTATCATCTCTGTTCAAGTCTCAGTGTATTGTTACAACCTACCTTGACTCAACAACTCTAAACTTTCCTCGAAAAGGGAGGGCGTTGGTGATGAAGTTGATGCCTGAAATTGAGGAAGATGCTATTAGCCACACGTTTGAGGGAGATGACTGATGAATTCCTTAACTTACCATTTCAACGAAATCAAGTTTAAGGTTGATACTTTAACAAGATAGAGACTTCACTCAAATTTGGAATTCACGAGAGAGCAGTTCACTTGTACGCCTCAAATATAGAATTCGCTAGAGAACACTTTACTTACACGTCTCAAAGACAGAGTGAAATGACATGGATGTCACTTTACATATATACTTTCATATTCATCATTCATTGGCTGTTGATTTTGATTGGTTGCTTGTGTATACTTAAGAATTAGGAAACATTTCAAAGTTATTATTCACAGTCAACATGACAAGCCCTCCAAAAACACCGAATACAAAATTCTCTTCTCCATGCTCATCACCAAGGGCGCTCGTTGCACCAAACGCTCCAACGAAGGGGAAGGTAGAGAAGGTGTACCGACTGGACAATATCAGAAAGTTGTCATTAGCAGCGGATGACGAAGAGGAGAGTGTATGTGAGAAGGAGTATCCCGACTTAACAGGCGTGAGGTGGAAGTATCTACAGTACGATACTGATGATGTGATGGAGATCACCAGCACCAAATTCCTCCATCAATTATGGGAATGGTACACCCCCAACTCCCAGCCACGAACTATGGCGGAGTGGGAGTACATCGACAAAGTGAGGCTCGTGGTAGAAGAACGATTGAAGCAAGTGAACTGTTTTTGTGATCTATGTGAAGCCAGACTCTGGGAAGATATTGACGATGAAGACCTTTTGAAATACATGCCATAATAAATTTTTATTTCGTATTATCTTTGCTTTCATACTGACTTACTTGAATGGGGCTTCAGTGGATGATTTAACCATGTATACTTTTTCATTTGGAAATAGTAGCACGCTTAGTCTAACTTGTAAATCTTAAAACATTTCATATGGGCGATGATGATAAATGAAATAGTGTCAAATAAAATTAAGATAGCTTACACTTCTGATACAGGGATAGCAATCGACTGCAATCCATGTGTAAAGAGCTTGTTAGACTACGGAAGAGAGAAGTGTGTTATGTTGCGTGTGGCGCGTGAGTGTCCTCCCATTTCATTCCATTCATCAATTCATCTCATTGATAGAGACAGGTAGAACTCATGGTTCTCATAACGTATGCAATGGATAGTTTATAAGGCAACCTTCGACAGTTGGCTAAATGTCGCCCTGGCGCGAATGCATACTACGTTGAGACAGAGGCAATCACTTGCAAACATGACGCAGAGAGGTTTAACAAGATTGAGCATTGCCGAATGTCCCTTGCGGTATACATAGCTACGGGTTTCACCGCCGCCCTTTACAGGAACGCCCGTCGAAAGGAAGTATTACACCGAACTTCATTTGCAACGTTCAAGTTGACTGATAGCAGATTCAACTTAATGATAGTATTCGCCAATCCGAAGACTGCCCAGGGCAAACCGCGTGGAGGTTCTATCATGTCTTGCCCCATGGTGGCCCTTAAGAGAGCCGGTGGTTCGTTCTCGGGGTGTGTGATAGGGACTCAGGCTTGCTGTTTCGACTGCGGCTCCGGCAACGGGGCGGGTGGTCGCTTCTCTTGGATGTCTGCAAAGAAAGAAGTAGTGAGTTATCATCTTACATTTTAATTCATTCATTTTTACTTACAGATCTTCTCGCACGCTTCCTCATAAAGGAAATTCGAGATCGGATCACGATGATCGAAGGTGAAGTGTAGACACTCCACCCCTTTCTTCACCCGACAGTAGCATTTCTCCCCTCTTCCACGCTCGTACAAGAGAGGAGTTTCTGCTACTCTCTCCTTTCTAATAGGGATGTGCAGACGGCTGGAACGAACCCTTCGATCGCAATCCACCAGCTGCGCCGAACGGTGCAGCTCGTGGTTCGTCTCGACCACCTTAGCCATCTGCACATGGAGTCTCTCCACTTCCTCCTTCAACCTTCGTATCTCCTTCTCCCTACTTTCCCTCTCTGCTAGCAAAGCCTCCTCTCCGGCTTTCCCATCGAGAATCTTGAGCCTCTCCTGCTCCAACTCGCCATCCCGCTCGCTTAATCTCTCCTTCACCTTCTTCATCTCTCCAGCCACGTTCTTTAGGTCCTCATACTTTGCCTTGTATGAGAAGGCCTCCTCCTTCAACTTCTCCACCTCTTTAGTCTATCCCGTTCGGCGATCACCGGCGGGCGCTTGACAAAATTGCGACATTGTGTTGCAATTCCGCTCGCAGTCCCGGCTGTAGGGGTCTCGCGATCGAGGTCGACGTCCTCGATAGGTTGCGACTGTAGCTCTTCCTCCTCCTTCTCCTCCTCACTATCGCTGCTGGACAGCGAGCTCTAGCTACTAAGCGAGGATACAGCGGCAATCGCTTCAATGGTGGATTGTAGCTCAGTGGCCTCAGTGGTGAAGAGTGAACTCCGTTCTTGCTCGTTGGAGGATTGTAGCTCCAAAGAACGGAGCTCAGTGGCAAAGAGTGAAGTCCGTTCTTCTTCGCCTACTTCGCCTGTTTGACACTCGCTGTGTTGTGAGTGCCAATCCTCCAACCGCTCACTTAAGCGACTGATTTTGTGGGCTCCGCAATAGTAGCGACCGACCCCTATCTGTTTCTTGCTAGTGCAAGCGTGCTTCTTGAAAGCGTCAGCTCGGAATACCTTCCGGCATTGACACAGTTTGAAACTGGTCTTCACATTTTTGTATTTCGGCATTTCTGAAGCGAAAAACGGAGAACAATGATTTTTACACTTAGTGAGGAATGATAGATTTGAGTGTAGTGAGTGGCACTCGATCCCGTCGACAGCCCGAAGGCCTTGTACTGATCACTAGGGAAGTGAGAGATCTTCCCCGATACCCGCTATTTACAGCTTAAGACATCATTGTCACTGCCCCGAAGTGGTAACAGCAACGCCGAGTCAAAGGTAGTGATCAGTAGCTGGGATCTAACCCCTCAAAGCTGCCTTAGACTTAGTTAAATTTGAAATCTGATAGCAGATTTGAACTCAGCATACTTGAAAACCTTGAGGAAACATCCCAAGTTATTGCTTTGATCAGCTTGATAGCAAGCCGTAGAGAGGTTGATTCACCAGCGTTTTGCAATGGAGATGTTTAGAGGCCACCCATGACAAGATAGCTAAGACTCAACCGATTGGCGTTCAAAGTGCTATATTGAGAACTGTGTCAAATGCCCAACATGAGACATGAGTTGTCCCAGCGGTTACGGTCTAAACTATGACACACTCCCTTGCCACACTTATCACTACGGCATCGTCCGCCGTCCCGAAGAAACACCCTGTCAGTGGAATATTACAGCAAAACTCTCCGTGTCTTGCTTGCTTTCAGTGAAAAGCCGCTTATACCATGAGACTACTGGCTCAGACATCATTAAAAATGCTTTCATTGACTTCAGCAGGGTCGAAAACCCCAGAAAACCTCCAAAACTAGTGAATTTTAATTTTTCAACTTTTTAGCACTACTTATGAAATTTTATAAGTAGCCTGTTACTTAGGGAGGGTCAATAGCGACCGAACCTTTTTTGAATCAAGTCAAACGGACTTGTAGAAGCAGAGTTACAAGCCTTTAAAGTTTTGGAGTCTTTTATGGCCTGGAGACGAAGGCCATCTCCTGGCTAACCTCTAAGTCTGACGCCTTAGCTGATATCAGCAATGAAATTTTCTAAGTCGGTTTCTTACAGAAACCCGGAATTTGGAATGACCGAAGCTATCATCGGAGCTCAGAGAGACGACTTACCGTTGGCAATCTCTCGTCGTAATGACAAGTCTCTGTCGGTTCCCAGCTTATATAGTGTGTGGCGATCAGCTGATGACGTAATACCCATCATCCAAATCTTTAAATCCGTCTATCTCCGGTTCTAGTGCTCCGATTGAGCTGGAAATACAACATTTCCATGTAGAATAGGACGCTGAATCCGAATCTGGCCTCCGTTCTCCCATCCGATGCTTCGTTTTGGCTCTACAGCCCACAGCCATCGCAAAAATTCTAACTCTGTCGTTTTTTCGAAAAATGTTGAAAATTTTTCTCTCCGATTGACTTGAAACTCACCACACAGATGCAGAATTTCATGCTGATTCCAAATCTGAAATCCGTTTTCCCATCCGATGCTTCGTTTTGAAGCTACAGCCCAAAACGTCCAAAATTCTAACTCTGTCGTTTTTCGTCAATCTCCCAAAATCTTAAATGGCGTCTCACATCTAAACGAAGACAGATATGAACAAGCTGTTTCTTTCAGTGAATTTGTCTCACTCTTAGCTTTCAAACGAGCTATTGCACGACAAAATCCGTCCACTGGAAGCAAAGTTGGAAGGTCGGTGCCGAGGGGGGGGGGACGTCAGCGAAACTTTTTCTCTCCGATTGACTTGAAACTCACCATACCGATGCAGAATTTCACGCTGAATCCGAATCTGGAATCCGTTTTCCCATCCGATGCTTCGTTTTGGCGCTACAGCCCAAAACGACCAAAATTCTAACTCTGTCGTTTTTTCGAAAATCATCACACACTATAGCCTCAAGTCAAAACCTGGCGGTCGCCCAAGTCCACCACGACACTCTGTCGTTCCAGAGGGGGGGGGCGTCAGCGAACCTTTCGGACCCACTTGGCCGGCACACCACGACATTCTGTCGTTCCAGAGGGGGGGAGTCAGACTCGAAGCACCACGGCGGCCGACCACGACACTCTGTCGTTCCAGAGGGGGGGGGCGCGCCGGTCGAGTGTTCGCCGTTTTCTTACTACTACCCGTGTACTGAATTTCTTAGAGGAAGTTTACAATGGATAATAACAGGTGTCAAAAAATAGATAATTCAAATTTGTAGGAATAGGCATCCACTAAATATGCTTCCAGAAAGCTGCTGAGTATGCTTCAGAAATTTGTCAAGGGTTTTTGATGTGATTCTTAAAGAAACTATAAATAAATTGTGTAAGATACTTCCCTAGCGGATACCGCATCACCATCGACCTCGGAAGGCACACGACGCCGAAGGCCCATCACAGTTTACTTTTTTAGCAATGAAATCACTTCGAGACCAAAATCTTCTTTCTCCCGGGAGTTATCACAAAATGAGCTGTGTAAATGCAAAATGTAAATTATCCCTGTGCCTGGTCAACTGCGTGAGTAGGTTCATTAACACATAAATATTCCAGCAATAATTTTACTGATACACCACAAAAGTTTTCTATTATGATATATATGAAGCTGAGAAGGACAATGTAATTCAAATGACTTCACTGACTTATTCAGTCAGCCTGTTCCACAGATTCTCGTTAAGTCTTCTGCGAAAAAATGTCGATTTGGTTTCTGGACTTCTCAGAAAAGTAGCAGCTGCTTTTGTTCTGAAAGACAAATCTAATAGGCTCTACTGCTGAATTCATTGAATCCATTCTATGAATGTAGAAAATTTTGCATGTGAAATCTCCAAACCTACATGTTGGACTTAACAGCAATGACAGAAAGCAGATTACTCTAAAAAATCACGATGGTTTGAGATATCTAAAAAAATTGTCAAATATTTTACTGAGACATGTACCGGAAACAGCCCCATGCTGTTGCTCACCTATAAGACGCGAGATGCATTGAGAAAGAACTTTGGAGGATCTATGGTCGAATTAACCTATGCTCTTCTGAACGATAATCGAAGATAATGTTAGGGAATGTTAGGGGACGATAATGTTAAGGAAAGAAGGATAATTCGGTGCCTATTTATGAGTGGAAGATATTATAAGGTCGCAGTGAAGTAAAGTCTCAATGCTTTACCGATTGAGTCTCATGGGCTATTCACTTTTGCCATCAAATGACATTATGAGCTTATGACATTATGATATTTTGAAGTATCGTCGATTGAGCTGTTATTTATTTAAGAAATTATAAGCTGCTGTGCCAGTCATACTTAAGAGTTGTAGTCATACTTGTATTTGCATTCTGACAGTGAGGCAAAGTTTTTCTGAAGAGGAAGCTGTGTCTTTATTTCACATATCTGGACATATGACATCTATAGAAAAAATTGCATTTTGATTCTGATTCCTCTGAATTTGTGATACTTATTTCACGAAGCAAATTGGTCATGTCTCCCAATGATTTAGTTCGACTTTCATCGATATGTCACAGATATTCTAAGAATTCCGACTCATTGCGTTTCCACGTATAAGCTATCACGCGAGCATTCCACGATGTTCCGTATATTTCCCAACTGGTCTGACTCATACTTCGAAAGCTTCGTTATGATGTAATGTGTTTGCAAAATAATGGCTTGCAAACCAACAAGTAGATTCTCTTATATCCACAAAACCCCAATGGAAACCACAAAAGCTGAATGCATGGTCGTTGGGCTTTAGGCTAATGTGTTCGTTGGAAAGTTCGACTTGCGTATAATGGACTAGATACAATAGGGATAGGCCAAACTCAACAAACCTCCCCGACGTTTAGACATCTCAACTGGATGGAAGTTTCCTCAACCCTCATCGTGTGCCTGTGAGACAAGTGGCAAGAAGGCCAATGTGTCTCAAGAATTGGAAGTTGATGAATTGCATTCGAATGCAAAAAAGTGTGCACATTGAGGGAATAACATGGAGTTTCTGGAAGAGTTGAACATGCTTATTTCTTCAGAAAGCATGAAGATTGCAACAGATCATTATTTGTCGGTCATGTCTTTACATCTGTAAAGGCAACCAAATCGTGACTGATGATTTTGAAGCTGTTCGAAAAGACTATCAAGGGAAGAAATAGATGTAAAAAAACAAGATATTCTGAGATTTTCTTCTGCATCTTCGATCGATTCGATTGGTCACCTCCTTCATACTGAAGCAATACATTTTCCATCTAAATCTATGATTCGTAGAGACAGGTTTCACCTAGAAATCTTTAGCAATCTCTTTAATTGCTCAAGGAACTCATAAAACCGTGCAGTACAGCACTTCGGGGACTGACAACGCAAAGCCTTCATACACCAATGCGACAGTCCCTCTTCATTTCGTTAAGTTGCTTCTTAGAAAACTTGCTGACTTTCTGATCGCGCATCTTGAACACCGACCAGCAGCTGAGAAGATAAAGTGAATGAAATGCAAAGGCGCTGGATTGTACCTAAGAATTATGGTAGAGTATGTATCGTTGCTACTCGTTGCAGCATCACTCAAAAGAAAACTGAAATTGTGGTCTTCGGAAAGTGTAGCTCAATGACACAGGCGCGTTGACCCAACGAGCACGAGGCCCAACTGCAGTGAATTCAATCTCGAGATCTCGACCATTTTTTGGGCGTTCGAGATCTCGAGATTACAGTGCCGATATCTCTACTGTTTAAGATTAGATTTTTCTTAAATGCATGCACTTTACAAATGAAGATTGCTGTTTATTAGTATTGCTTGTTGTACTAATGCGCCAAATATACTAATATTCCCATGCCCACTATTACATATCGCTTGAAGAGTAATTCAAAAGCAAAGAGAATTCCAAGCTAACTTGTATTATTTTGCAAAAAAATCCTATTAATAATTTCTCACTTCGTCACGAAGCTATCCTTAGGAAACTTAACCAGCGGATTATGTTTGGGGTAGCTCTGTTACCCAAACGATATTCTTTCCTGCTTCCAACCGAATGTAGTTAGATTTCGATTCAGGCTTTTTGTGACTATAAATCATTTTATTTAAGATATCTAAAACTCAAGGGCTTTTAAAGTTTGATTTGAATTTACGAAAATTTGCTTGATTTTACCTTCGTTTATATTTGGGGTGTTGAACTTCTAGTGCATATTGACTGCAGATATCTTCACCCAGCTCGTGTATGATGTGGCTTGGTAGATCACATTCATAGGTATCTGCTACTTACGTAAAAAATATTCATTTGCTGTAAACACAAAGCATGTGACATATAGATCATGAAAAGAAAGATGATGCTCTCATTATCTAACGTGCCACTATGACTAACAAGCATCAGCCAATTGTCGTTTCTCAGCTGGAGTTGTTTCGAATCGCATATGGGAAGGAATAATATTTGTAGAATCGCCTATGGAACGTCTGCTTAAAGTTTTTCATATCAAAGTTCCGTTCCTGATATCTTCTACTCACAACCATGCACACAACGGCAAAGGAAAAGATCTTGAAGGTATATTTTGCCAGAGGTATCATACAATCATACAAAATCTGTTGTGGATATGATGGACCAGTAGATCAATTCCTAAAGGTTTCAGGTTGTCAATATGAAATCGATGGAAATTCTGTTTCTTGTCTAACTTGATTGACATTTCCCTCTCGAACTCAATCCGTCAAGTTGTCTTCAAATAGGCCTATTGATTGCCATTCCTTCCGGTTTCGTTTTCTTTTGATTTGTGGGTAACAGCTTTTTGACTAGATCAAAAGAAATTGCATGTGACTCAAAATGAATAATAAAATGCATCCTCTTGGATATCATGCAGAGTCAATCATGTTCACAAAGCAAGAATTTGACGAAGCGAGGCAGATGTGGATTTTGCGAAAGAAACAATGAAGTGAAACTATTCAACATGAGGAAAATTCATCTTCACGAAGCATGCAGTTAAATTGGTCAACCGCTCAAATTGCTCCGAGGCTGTGCAGATTTAGAAAATCCGAGTACCAATGCCTATCTGTGCTACATCGCTCTGAAAATTCTTTATTTCGTGTTAATCACGATATTTTTTAAACTGCTTACAGAAATTAGATTTTTTGGAGAATTTTTTGAGATCCAAATGAAAAACGGTTTTTCTGCTCCCAGTTATATTTTTGACGCAGGAAATGAAAGTAAAAAATGATTGGCCTACGACCGCCAAGTTTTCGCAACACAGTAACTTGATCACGATGAAGTATGCACAAATAAATGCTACAAGCAAACAAGTATACCAATAGTAAATTGTCTTTTGTATACTTCATCGTGATCAAAATATTGTGTAGCGAAGTTCGTAATCATTTTTTACTTTCATTTCCTTCGTCAAAAACAAAACGGAGAGTGGAATAACTATTTTTCTTTTGGATCTCAAAGAATGCGCTATTACCAATGTCCTCCCGGATGACGCCATCAACAAACTTATCGCATAAAACCATTAAGACAGATCTTTTACGATTAATTACTATCATAAAATCAGTAATATGTCATCAGACCAAGGAAATTTCAATCAAATACAGCTATTTTACCTTAAATGTACGTGGGGGTAACTGAGTTACCCCAAACGTAAACAAAGGTAATTCTATTGTCATAATCCGCGGGTTAAACATTAGTGTTGAAATTTTTTAAGTGGAGAATTATCCTTCTGCTATTCCACCCAGTTCTTGACAAGAATCCGGCAATTGAATTCGTCTTCTGAACTTTTTTTATTTCTGAACTATTCAGAACTCAGACAAACAGAATTCTTTTTACTTGAGATAATGAAGTAGGCTTATAAACTCTTGGGAAGCATTGTTCTCATCGTATTTGCGCAATTAAGTAACGTTCATCCAGATTCAACGTAAGTGAAATATTTCCGGATTTACGATAAAGGCGGAATTCAGAAATTAAATCGGCCACTGTCAGACAGGAGACGTCTTGAATCCTTGTCATGCGTTGCATTTATGAGCAATCACACTCTTGCGACGATTATGCGGCACGAACATGACATTTTTGCGTGGACATCCTACTTGAGTGTCAATCGTAAAACCGAAGTGTGGCACCATTTAGCAAGTTCTAGATTTTTGCTTAAAAGGATTTATCATCGTCATCATCATCTTCTCGCGCGGGGTCTCCATTTTGATCGATCACTGGTGTACTCAACCTTCAGTTGGATTCCACGTAGATCTTCATAAATGGTGTCCTTCCATCGTTTTTGGGCCTTCCGCGTGGCCGCGTGCCTGTTACCTCCAGCTGCTATGCGGTTTGCACAACGGAGCTCACCGCCGCAGCACGGGCGACGTGTCCAAACCAGCGTAGTCTGCTCTCGCGTAATTTCTCGGGGATGGCCGCCGCACCAAGACAGCTACTCACGTGGTCCAACAGCGTCAGTCCCACCGAGAATCGCAGTGTGTTCATCTCCATGACGTGCAGGGCACGGTCATGAGCTATTGTGTTCGCCAGCATTCACTTGCATACATCGCTGTTGGTCGCACCACCATTTTGTATACTTTTGATTTAAGTCTCGTGGGTGTTCGCTTGTCACAGATCACGCCGCTGACCCTCCTTCACTGCAGCCATGCTGCGCTCAAAAGGACTGATGATAACTTAACACTCATGCGCACTAAATTAACACTTACATGACCATTGTCATGCTACCCTGGGAGAACCATTCGTAGCTGTGATGACATCTTTCTGCACCTATATGTACTAAATTACATTAATGAATGCCAAATGTAGTCTAAATTTTAGCTGATATTTTAAGTTCAATAACAAATAGAGCTAGGTATTTGCAATTAGGCCTACAGTATAGACTACTGTACATGTGCATTTATTTGTAATTGTCTGAAATCATTTTCACTTTCTGAGTAGCTGTCACAATCTGGTATAGGCCTGCTTGTAATATCGAATTCGAGATCTCGAGATCTCGGTTTTTGGAAATTATTGATTCGAGATCTCGAGATTGAGAGGCGAGACGAGATTGAATTCAGTAGGCTCAAGGCGACCACCAAGCTCGCCTTATCTGAGGTCGGCCCTATACAGCAAAGGCATTAATAGGAAGCATAGAAGCATTATTCTCATTATGTTCACTAAATTACTCTTTAAAAATTTCCTTCTACCTGAAGAAGTTTTGGACCATTCAAGTGCACGGAGAATTATCAAGCACAATACATCACTGCACGTTTTTGTCAATGCAGACTGTCTATACAGACAGCACATGAAAAGTAGCATCAAAAGGTGAACTTTAAATGAATCATTTCACCGTGACAACCCTGTGACCTTTCAAAATATTTAACTGAAAAGTTAAAGCTTTCATATATAGTCTATATATAGCCAGATATTCCTGTAGTCTACAAGTATGCGATAGAACGTAGCTACCATATATAAATGAGAAATATTATACATTTAAAAACATTTAATTTTCAATTTCAAATTCGACAATGTAGATCGTGATGATTTTTAATAAGAAAGTGCTCTGCTAAATCTCTGAAAATAGACTTTGCCGTTATGGTTGAGAAGACGTTCTTCGTTGATATGGTTTGGGTTGTGAACCTTATGTATATAATTTGAGCATAGGTAATTCACATAAAAATACGACTCAAGAAATGCATGCGAAATTTGAGGGATTTTCAATAAATGATCGTTTCAATATTTAGGTCACATATAGCTATTGCTATCAGTCATCTTCATTACAAACATTTCCAGGAGTCTGTGACATATTTAGGCCAAACAGAGATCAAAAAGCGAGCTCCTCTTTATTCTGCAGTCGATTTCAATTAGATTTTAAAAGATGCAAGATAAATATGAGCGAGATGTCACCGTGCGACATCTTATATAAAGAATGAGTGATATTAAGACATGTGCTGATTGAATGAATGTTTATCGAATTGTGAAGACAGGCCACAGTCTAGAAGAGCACACTTTCTATTGATTTGAAAATTTAGTTGTGTGATTCCTTTTCCTTCTGCTATTGTTGTGTCTCGTGTGTTGAACAGCTTACTAATGAAACCGATTTGTAGGCTCCCAATGCCTCCTAAACCTTCGTGTTTCTCTACGATATGTCGACATAGAGCGCAACTACCGTTTTCATTTTCTAAAACGCGCTTGTGTTCTTGGTACCTTGTTTTAAGCATCCGAGTAGGTTTTCCTATGCAGAATTCACCACATCGTGAGCATTTACAGCATCGATGAACTAGAAAGCGATCTCTGCATTTGAATTTAGTATTAATTATATCCTTGCATATGCTACATACACAAAAGTTAATATTTAGATCCACAAAGTGTTTCATAAAAAATGGATCACCTTCCTGCTCGTTTTTAAGTGATCTGTTTTTAGGTTAGATCAGGATGATCAGTGTGCACTGCTTGAGAAGCTGTGTTTAAGTCGGTTAATAGTCATTATATTAGATAACTCAATATCAATGCGATTACTAGTAGTTATTATAAAATACTTTGGTGAAAAATGTAATTAACAAAAGGAATAAAAATTCTAGTCTTTCATCTAAATTTTTATAATCCCACCATCAGGGTGAATGACATCACCTACTCGCCTCGGATGATTCCATAAATTATCGATATGTTGACTTCAAGGTAAGCTGATCTCCACCATCCGTGCGGTGCAATGAGCGGCGCACATTACGTTTAAAATGTTATTTATGGTGACTATATCAACTCAAAATACTAAATGTCGCCACCTTAGAAGCCAAACTTAAGTTGTCGAACTGTTAATTGACCAGTATAGAGTAACTTTACTGTTCCATGTGGAGACTTTGATAGGCCTACTGATTGCATTAATCTTTCTATGAGAGCCGTTTTCAATAATCCTTTCAAAACTTGCTCGATGCAAATTAATGTGGGAGTTTTGTGTTGAAAGAATTTTACGATTCGAGTACAGTGTAATTCATTGTATGTGTGCATGTGTATTGGTTGTCCATCGTGATGAGTTGTCCACTTAATTAGTCAGGTGGCATTACGCAACTTTATAGTCTTTCGATACTACGGAATATAGAATGCAAGAAATCACTTCACGTGACTGGTCGCATCTTTTATGGATGTAAATGGAACTATTGTGCTATTGTTCGCAGTAAGATATTATGATCCACTCTCCTACCAATAATTGGTAATGCATACAAAACCAGGCTTGCATTGTCATGAAATTCAGATGTTGTGTAATGCAGCATTCCGTAGTGTGTCCATTTATAAGAATATGACCAGAATGCTTAGACATTATTGTTGAATCGTGCAGCTTGCAGACGACACTGGATTCATCACATTTACAACTTTTTCTGAAATTAAAGTAAGTTGTGTTGCATCAATTTCATTTCCTACAGAGCAATATAAGATGGTTCAGAATACTTATTTTCTTTGGATTGAACATCAATGATAATAGGTACTTTCATATTTTCAGACTGTTGCTAAAGCACGCCAGTACATTAAGAATAAGACAATCCAATTAACCTTTCAGGCATCCTTCAAGCAATCCAACACTTGACACATAATTGTACTCTCATAAAAAACATAAATCGAAACAACAGTTAAACTGGTGCCATCTCCTGCCTTCCTATCCACGAAAACCCACGCAAGTAAATATTGAAAATAACAACTATTGAAGTCTGTATTAACGCAAATGCGGTTTGATGTGCAGAATGCAATGTGGATGTGAGGAATATTCTCAGTATGATGAGATTTCAATTGAATTTGCTGGTGACCAATGGCCAGAGTTACCGTGGGAACGAGAATTCCCAAATGATGTGGTGTAGGAATGGATTTTTATGTAATGGGAATTCCCATGAGGGATTTCTGTGGGACACCTGTGAAAGGCAAGAAAAGATACATCAAAAGCATTTGGTCACAGAAAGCATGTTGAAGCAATATTAAACATATAGGCCTATTTGTCTAGCGATGTTTATATGGATAGAATCAGTATTTGGATAAGATGGGGAATGAAAAGTGCCAGCAATTGTACTCAGGGTTCGAGAAACTATAAAAGCATCAATGTTGAAAAGGCACAATTATATATCCGTTAATTCAAACCACTAGACGTACTACTATAGCGCATGCAAGCTATTACCAAATCTACGTGTGGGGAATTCCACGAGGAGTGAGACATGGTTCGAAAAAATAAACTTGTTAAAACTTCCGCACTTCTTCAGTTTCACAAAAATAATGTTCGAACCTTTTACAATTCAGCATGATAGTTTCATATTAAGACTATCACAGCATTTCGTAAAATAGCTCATTCTTCATAATTAGTTTATTTATATTTTAGTGATTCGCATACATTCATAAGTAATAAGAAATGGCAGTGGACGGGAGAACCACATCCAAGAAATTTTCAAAACCAAAGTATTCTCTCCGAAGTAGTTATGGCACAATAATTGCAAATTCAATACAGTAGATAAAGGCTTCACAGTTGCCAACATTTCGGGTCCTGACCGTTTCTCACGGCGTTAACTATAATAAAACGAGATGCTACGATATGTGAATTGTTGAACCTCCAGTTGTCTCGTGATGGAGTTGTCTCGTGTATCTATCGAGTCTCTATTTTTCAGAGCGTGTTTCAACTTTTTGTTACCGAAACTAACAAAACGTATATCTAGTTTATATTTTCGAATGAAATAATTGATTTTGCGAGTCAAACTATCACTAATGAAGGGCAATTTAAATGTGCATTTATTTTTACTATTGATTTTATAACTTTTATTTTTATTAGATTTTATCTCTGCTTTTCTAATATCAGTATTAGAATAACCATTCAACTTAAGAGTATTCACGCATTTATTTTCAGATTGCGTTTTAAGATGTTCCGGTAAATTAGGATAGTAGTATAGGGTATGAGATCCGGCGCATCGCTTCGCTCACCACCGGATCCCACACCTAGGTAGATACAAAAATGAAAAAATGAAAAAATGAGGGTCCTCTTGAAATTTAGCAAATCAAAATGCAAAAATTAGGGTACTCTTGAAATTTAGCAAATCAAAATGCAAAATAGGGGCCTTCTGAAATTTAGCAAAAACAAAATGTACATGAAATGAGTATGGACAAAAATGCAATAAAAATATTCATTTAAAAAATGGAAGATGAAAAAACAAAAGAACCATCAGCCCCTTTATATCCTTCATTATCATATGAAATGGATATAGCAAAACATAAAGATAGAGTCAGGTACATGAAAGATGAGGAAGCGCAACTAGTATTAAGATTAGAACATTATGATAAATTAAGAAAGAGATGGACCATAGTTAAGAATGTGACACAAGGCATTGGAGCATTTGTAACAGTTTCTTTAGGCACTCTCACTATTGTCATTTCATCTGGCGTTCTTACAATTCCTGTTGTTGCTACAGCTTTAACAGGTACAGGTGTTTTTACAACGTCACTTGCAACAGTGATAGATAAATCTCTAATGACTAAGAAACGAAAATCCTTAAGTAAGAAACATGCCTATGTAAAAGAAGTATATGATAAACTACATTACTACTTCCAGATAGTGTGTGATGACAATGTTATTACGTTAGATGAGATTGAAAAACTTGATCAAATAGCTAGAGAAGCAACTACAATTCCTGTTAAATCTCAAGACAAAGTAAACAATGAAGCTTTTTTTTAGAAGAAATAAGAACTTTATTAAAAACGTTAGAACAAAAATAAGTTGTTCAGTGAAGTGTTTTTCCTGTATCTCTATGCTACCACAAAATTCAAATATTATATTATAAAATAATGAATACAAATGAGGCTAAAATTAAACAACTAGAAGAATCAATAAAACAGAAAAATATCATGAAGAAAAAACATAGACAATATCGAATGCTACAAGCTGACGTTCAATCTGATATGTTAGAAAAAATGCACCTAACTGAACAAGTGAAAACTGATTTTGAAAAAAACTATTGCACCACTCAAAACTCTTGAGAAAGAACTTGCTGTTCATGATAAACGAATTGACTTATCTGATTCAGTGCAGAAAACCATCATGGATGATTATGGTTTGTTAGAAGCAAACATAGAAAAGAAATTACCAAAATCTATGCTATTTGAACATTCTGCTTCATTTATAGATGGAAAGCCATCTCTTAGATTTTACTTAGGTGGAGAAGAATTATTTATAAATACTAAAGAAAGTTTAATTTTCACACCAGACAAAACAGCTTTCAGTTTAGACAGAAATTTCGTGGATTTATTAAGAGGAGCGGATTTAGATAAATATCATGCTGATGATCTACTGAAATATAAAACTATGTTAGATAAGGTTGGAACTGCAAAAACTCTTAAGCGTTATAAAAATTTGAATGGCTTATTATCCAAAACGTCTAGTACCAGTAAAACAGGAACAAAGATACCAATGTCAACAGCTGGTTATTCAACACCGACTGGTTATTCAACACCAATGGCTGCTTCTCCAGCAAGAACTGGTTATTCATCACCGACGGGTTATTCAACACCGACTGGTTACCCAAAAACAGGGACAGGTCTAAAAGAGACAACGGTTTTCCTGCCCGATGATCCACAAGAATTAATAAACAGATTAGAGATTTTATTAGCTGCAACAAAAGAAGGACATAACTCTAGTTTTAACGAAATACATGCAATCTTAAAAAGACTGTTAGAAAAGAAAATTATAAGTGAAAAAGACTACAAAAGTTTATCTAAATTATTTAGTTAAAAATGTCTTCGAGAGAATTATCATCAGCAGAACTAGAAAAAATTAATAAACATTTAGAAAATTTAACCGAGATTTTGTTCTCATCAAAATTTAGTACGACATTAAAATTTATAGCAACTACTTCCTCGCATACCTGTAATTTAGACCCTATTATTCACTTAGAACAAGACAAACATTATGAAGTAGCATTAACTAGTTTTTCAACATTTAACACTATACAAAATATTATCAAAGATGTAAATGACCGATTTAAATATTCAAATGACAAAGGTACAACTTGGAAAGCATTAACTTTTCTTTGTGGATCTTATGAAGTTGAATCGATTTCCAATGAAATAAAAAGACATTTAGGTATTCAATTTAAAGACAAGAAACAATTACATTTCGCAGTTGAACCAGCAGTAAATAAATTTTCACTTACTTTAGATGAAAATCATCAAGTTGATTTTGATATTGACAAATCTTTATCAAGACTATTAGGATTTAAAAAGAAACTCTATGCACAAGGTTTTCATATCAGTGAAAATATACCTAAAATAACTGAAATAAATTCAATCAACGTTCAGTGTGATATTATAGAAGGTGGTTATGTTAATGGAAAGCTAACAAATAATATCTTCAGTTATCCAGCATTTACAGTTCCGATTGGTTACAGTTTAAATGTAATCCCAAAATCATTTAATATATTTTCCAGTTACACGAAAAACAATTAATTCAATTACCATTAGAATAACAGATGAGAAAGGAAAGGCAATAAATTTTGGAGGCGAAGAGATTATGATGGATCTATTATTACGAGAGGTGTAATTAAAAAATATTGACTTAAAAAATGAGTGAAAGCAGTTCTGTAAAATATCCACTAAACAAGAAAGTGAAATTCATTCATCATCATAACTTGTCAAATAAAGTTTTATCAGTTATCTGTGGAAGATCAGGTTGTGGAAGAACGTATCTGTTATTTAAAATTCTCACGATACCAAACTTTTTGGATTATAACAATCTTATCATTTATACAACAACAGCAGAGCAACCTATTTATCAATTTTTCAAATATGGTTTTGAAAATAATCTTACAAAATCAGCTATAGCTTCATTGTTTGAAGAATATGAAAAATCGGAGTATGAAGAGGAAATAAGTTCGTGGTGTGAAGAAGCAGCGAAAAATAAACAATTAGTAGAACCCAATAAAAATAAACACATATCGATACAATTAATAGATGATAGTGGCAATATGCAAGATCCTAGTAAACTAAATAAAACGAAAAAACATTGTGTTGTGTTTGATGATTGTGGTAATACCAGAGATCAGGCAGTTCAGAGAAATTATTTTACAGGAGGACGACACAATAACTGTAGTGTCTTTTATTTCACACAAAGTATGTATTCACTAGATGGCAGCGTTATTAGAAAGAATGCTAATATTTTTATGCTTTTCGAAATCAATCCAAGAAACCTAAGTGATTTGTTAAGAGACTTATGTATAAGAGATAAAGATGACTTTAAACAATCTTGCAGTAATGCTTGGTCAAACGACTATGGATTTATCACAATCAATATCGATAAAAAAAGTACATGATAGAGTTATAGAAGATTTGTTCTCTGACTAGCCTTCAGCTCGAGGGACCCTCCATCGGAAGGGGAGATTTCTTGGTTTTGCCCCGACTGAAACTCTGAATCGAACATCTAGTGCATTATAATTCCTCTTCCCAGTCTTCACTATCAGGGTATTCACTATCACTGTATTCAATTATATTACATTCTTTTTTTATTCGTTGAAATATTTCGTCTTGAGCATCTTCTCCGTTATAAGGTAGCATAATACCATTTGCATCAGGTGCTTGACGTTTAAGAATATTTATTTTACCAGTGAATCCTTTTTCTTCAGTGTTATTATTTTTATCAGGAATACTAATACCAGTTTCTTAAGATCTTTTCCATGGTTTATTAACAATTGTTTTCAATGTTTCGCCATGATATAATTGTATGAAATCTTCTACTTTTACTTTAGATTTTGTATAACCCTTAAATGTTTTCTTTTCACTAAGTCTCCCCTGTTCATCTACAGTAATACAATATTTTATTTTAGGGGCAATAAACAATCCATATATAATTCCACCATTACCATAATCATTTTTCCCTTGACACAATTCCCCACCAACATACCCAGCAGCGTCTAATTTATTGAAGAGTTCATTGGAAATGTAGCTACTATCGATATCTGTGTAATGTATGTGTTTTTCTTTAAAACCATTAATTTCTAAAATAAAGTTATTAATGATCCGTCTAGAGTGAGCAAGAATAAAAGAACCTAAATGTGATGGCATGAATGATGTCTTTTCAGTGCCTGTAATATTAGCTTTGAGAAATTCATTATCTTCCATTTCTACTTTCACTAAGAATTGTTCATCATTTACTTTCTCAAAATCTTTTACTTCTTGAGTGAAATTTTTTCTTATGTATTCTCATTCCATAAAAGATACTTAGTGGTGATGTCTTTTGTACGGTTTTGGCATATAGTGAATTCATTAATAATTTAATTAACTCATCACCTACAGTGTTTCCTTCTGTTTTATATTTTTTCCTAAATTGAAGAGCTTTTCAATGTATTTTTGAAATGGTGAAACGTGATAATTTTCTTCATAGATTATCCCATCTGTAATAGATACCATTTTTCCACCACATCTAACAATTTCCTGTATGTCTACAGACGTTAATACATCATAACACATTCCATTTCTAAACCTCATTATTTCTTGATTGCAATTGTTTTCATTCTTTACCTTATCTTTCGCAGGAACTGGTTGGAAAAACATCTCATCAGGATAATGAAACACAACTGTGAATATTCCAGTTTTAGGACGAAATGATTGAGTGTTAAATTGATATAATACTACTTGTTCTTCTTCTTCTGTTCTAAATTTTCTAGCTGATTCAGCTTTAGGGTATTCTGAATGTTCATCATACATAGCGGATGGATATAAAGATGTTGCATCAAAAGCCATTAAGAATTCATTTTGTTGTTCGAGTAGTTTACGTTCAATTTCTTTACAAAGAGCATTCTTGTCTTGCAACTGATTAAACTGCTTCATTAAATCTATTAAATTATTACCAGGTAAATACCGCTGTAATATTGGCTTCAAGATGTTACAAAATGGAGATGTACAGGGTGGCGCACGTAAACCGCCGGATTTTAAACTTTTATTACTCCTCAAATATTCATCCGATCGTCATGAAATTTCGACTCATACTAGTTTGGAGTATAGGATTTATGATGATTATGCCTGTTGTACTGAGAATTGTCAGAAAATTCTGATTCTATTGACCGAATGACATGTAGTAAAATTGACATACCAACAATGTATCTCAACATGTAAAATTTAATGATAAACTTTTCCCTTTATTTCCCCCCCCCGTCTTTATCAATAATGACCAAAACGAATTAAGTGAATGTCATAGAAAACATTTATTAAATGAAAAACATCAGAAAAAAGTGTTAGTGGTCATCGAACTTCAACGTGTTCTCCTCCATTCTTGAGGACGGATTCGAGTAGCTTTTGGTAGGCCAGAGCAGTTTCTCGACACATCTCAGTTGTCACTTCTTGAAATGCTTGTATGATGCGGTCCTTCAGGTCTTGCATGGATGTTGGCCGTGTATGGTAAACCTTGGACTTGACAAAACCCCACAAGAAGAAATCGCAACGAGTCAGGTCAGGTGAACGCGGTGGCCAGGGCATGTTAGGAGATCCACGTCCCATCCATCTGTTAGGCATCTTCTTGTTCAACCACTCACGCACAGGAAGTCCCCAGTGTGGAGGTGCACCATCCTACATGAATATGATGCTCCTGCCTCTTCTGTCCGACTGCACCGCTGGCCAAAATTCCTCCTGTAGCATCTTGAGATACCGATCCTTGTTGACGGAGGTGTCGAAGAAGAACAGTCCGTAGATACCTGATTGGCTGATTGCCGCCCAGACGGTAGTGCGTGGCGAGTGCATAGACTCTTGCTTGATCCAGTGAGGGTTCTGGTTGGCCCAATAACGACAATTGTGGCGATTCACACCACCATCCAGATGGAAGTGAGCTTCATCGGACCAGGTTAGTTTCACTAAATGGCTCGGGTTGGATTGGATGCGCTGTAGCTCCTGTTCTGCGAACTCCATTCGGTTTTCCAGATCTTCTTCGTGTAATCGCTGCACCACCTAAACCTTGTACGGATGCCATCCATAGTCATAGGGGATGCGCTCGATAGTGCGGCGACTCACTTGAAGTGCATTGGATGCACGACGGGTAGATGTGTTTGGGTCCTCCTCGAAGTGCTGCACAACTCGTTCCACATTCTGCTCCGTTCGTTCAGAAGATGACCGGTCCCGCTTGACAGTCACCACACTACCACTAGTCAACAGGCTTGTGTGCCACCGCTTTATGGTGCGGGCATCCGGTGCTCTCGCGTTCTTGCCATACTCTGAATGATAAAGCCTTTGTACATCCACTGGACTCTTGAGCCATTCGTACCAAGGCGCGCATTTTGCTCGTTCTGCAACCGAATAATCATCCATTCTTCTATGTTCGATTCTTGTCAGATAGTGATTTAATCGTCGAATGGTATTTTATATGACATGGAAGTAACTGAACAATATTCACTTCAAGACTGCGCACAATACGATTCATGTTAAGTTAATTAACTTGATCTAGATTTTCGATGTCAACAAAATGAGTACATGTCATTCGGTCAATAGAATCAGAATTTTCTGACAATTCTCAGTACAACAGGCATAATCATCATAAATCCTATACTCCAAACTAGTATGAGTCGAAATTTCATGACGATCGGATGAATATTTGAGGAGTAATAAAAGTTTAAAATCCGGCGGTTTACGTGCGCCACCCTATATAATTTCTTATATTTGCTGACACTCTTCCACCTTTAACAGATTTTCTAACATAGTTTCTAGTCCATAAATCAGTATGTGAGTGTATAAGTGTATTGGCATCTTGAGCGTTCTTCATCCAACCGTTAAATGTTAAGGCGGAGGATGTTAAATTAGTAGTTATATCTTCACCAATTAATTCTTGCATAACATTATTATACTTGTAGATACAAAATGCTAATGAAAGAACATCGTTAATTAAATACGGTTTCCACTCATGTTCTTTTTCTTGATAATTGTCATGTGTAATTTCTCCAATTTCATAATTTAATTTACACATATTGGTAGGGGTTTTAAAATTCTCGCACCATTTGGAAAGACTCGTTTTCACGTGTTGATGGCTACATTTCATTACAATAGTTTGTAAAGGTTTGCTTGACGACTTTTGCCTCGATGGAGTTTTCATGTTACTTTTTGTAGAGTCACATTGTTGCTTAGATCTAGAGGAACGTTGGATATACTTACTAACACTTTCAGTTGTATAAGGATTTTGTAAAGAAGCACTTAGTATTCCTCTTGATGTTTTAAGCGGTGGTTTAGTTAATTTAAAATTAGATTTTATCGGAAAATATGCATCGAATCCTGATGAATTGTGCGCTATTAAAGTTACTTTCGAATGATTAAAAGATCCAAGGTTTTTGAAAAATTGATGTATCGGACATGCGTCCTCTGGGTTTCCCCCGATTGGACATTCACCTTGTTTCCTAATAAAGATTTTCGCACAACGTTGAAGTTTGTTAAGCTCTTGTTCAGTTAAGTTATTGTATTCACTTATCTGTTTCTTAAGTTCTTTAATTTCATGTTCGTCCTTACTCCTTTTTATTTTAATCATATCGCGTAACAATCGTGCGTCTACTTCTTCCAATCTTCGCTTCGGTAAGCAACACATGAATTTATTGAAATTCTGGCACCTAAAGCATAAGGAATAGGATGAGCTGTTGGACAACGAGGATCTGGATAAGTTTTGAGATCCCATATATGTATATGTTGAAACATAGTCAATTGGTTTCTTTGTTATGGTTTTATACGGAAGTGTTGTTGGATTTTCATCAGTAACAGTTTTATATATTGGTTTAAATTATTTTCAATTTCTCTAATAGCTTCTGCTTTGTAGAACTTATTTATTAAACACTAGTGTCCTATTGATGAACCTTCGTGAGAATAATTGTAATAAACGTAATTATGAGACGTTGTAATACCTCTAGGATTTAAATGACGATTAGTAGGGCTGAAATACTGAACACATTCTCCAAAGTATTTATTGAATTGAGAAAATTTGCAGTTTGACATTACTCCTGTTCTAGATGTAGCTTTCTCTTTATATAAAAAGTCATTAAACATCTCGAACATAATTTTAGCTTGTTCTTGATTGAACCCACGTAAGGCGTTGTAACATTTCATAAAGCAGAAATCTTCAGAAGGAATGTTGCAATATTGTCCGATGTATTCTTTGATTCTAT
Source organism: Prostheceraeus crozeri (assembly GCA_907163375.1). Classification (NCBI taxonomy): domain Eukaryota; kingdom Metazoa; phylum Platyhelminthes; order Polycladida; family Euryleptidae; genus Prostheceraeus; species Prostheceraeus crozeri. The sequence goes on from CAJQUW010010120.1 coordinate 43,456, forward strand.
ATTTCATGTCAATACCAGCACCTCTATGTGATCTTTGTACTAGCTTCATTCCAAAATCTTCGTATTTGAGACTACCTGTAAAAACCCATTCATTAGTATCTGATTTGAGATCTAGATTACGAAGCCATGTTTCAAATGAATTTTTATTATAAAATGTAGCGTAAAAGTTTGGTATTGTGGTTCCATCTTCCTTGTTTATTACACCAAATAAATTTAAAACTTTCACATTTCGTAAAAGGTCACGTAAATCATTTACTACATTAGTAAAAAGTTCATTTTCATACGTGATTTCGTTCGGGTTAAACAGATTCAATATATCATCACCAAGTCTATCATCATAGAATATATCAGTAATTGGTGTAGCTGATGTTTCCTTTGTTCTACGGTTCTGTTTTTTAACGCTACGTCCAATACTACTCCTAGTACGTTTCTGCTTTTTAATACGTTTACTACGTTTAATTTGCGCATCAACCTCAGCAATTTGTTTCTTGAATAATTTATCAATCCTAGTCAATAATCCGAGAGACATTTCACAATTCATATTTTTTTAAAGAAAAAATTATGTTGTTACATATACACAGGAATATTCAGTTGATGCAATGTTTCTAATTCATGCTTTGTTAAATTTTCTTTCTTAACCAACCAGCATAAAATTATTATGCGCTAAAAATACTCTGAAACTTCGTAGACAAAGTGGGAAGGTGTTTGATTTAACACACGGTTTGATACCATGTTTTGTTTTATAATCTGTAGCGAACCCTACGTATTTATGATGATAATAAAATCTAACTTCTTTCTTTGAATTTACAGGGTTTGTCGGATGACGATAATTTTTTAAAACTGGTACGTGTTCTATTTTATAGGCATTTGTCTTCTGAGTTTCACTCACCTCGCTAATCATTTTTTTTAAAAACAAGAATTACATATGAAACAAAATTACATTTTATTTGACTCATTAAATATTGGTTTCATATAATTTACTGGGGGGTTTCATGTAATTTGCCGGTGGTTTCACATAATTGATAGGTGGTTTCACATAGTTCATCGTTGGATTCACATCGTTCATCGGTAGATTCACATCGTTCATCGGTGGATTCACATCGTTCATCGGTGGATTTTCCATTTTTTAAGTTGAGAAAAGTGCTTCGGTCACCGTGTGTCCGTCACACTTTTACACCCCAAACCCCCTCTTTAGGAGCTCTAGACTCGTACGGACCCTGGGGGCGGGGGCCCAAAACGAAGCCATATCCACTCACCCGAGCGTATGGGGAGGGCTCTAAACTACTACAGACGCAAAGTTACTTTCCCACACCCAAAGTTACTTTCCTCCAGCCAAAGTTACTTTCCCCCACCCAAAGTTACTTTCCTCCAGCCAAAGTTACTTTCCCACATCCAAAGTTACTTTCCTCCAGCCAAAGTTACTTTCCCCCACCCAAAGTTACTTTCCCCCACCCAAAGTTACTTTCCCGCACCCAAAGTTACTTTCCCACACCCAAAGTTACTTTCACATACCCAAAGTTACTTTCCCACACAAGTGGCTGAATGTCGTTGGTAGCTTTTCTTCAATAAAACTTTGTTACAGTTGGGGCATCTTACTTGTGCCTTTAAACAATCTTTACATTGGTACTTACTTTCATAAAATTCTGATTTAGGTTTTAAAGTTTCACAATTAGTGCATTTTCGTGTGTTAACAGAGCATGAGTTATAATGATTGGAAAACCCGTGACTAGTGAAAAATTTGCTACAACACATACATTGTCTATCTTTTATTTAAAGGAGTGGTGGTAATTGACATGTCCTTAGGTGACGGGCAAAATTCTTCGACGTTATACTTTTCCAACAGTCATTACAAGTTTTTTTCTTTCTTGCTTGTGTTACCTTTTGTTGTACTGGTTGTATCTGTTGTACTGTTTGTACATGTTGTACTGGCTGTTCATGTACTGGGTGTACTTGCTGTTCATGTAGGGGGCGTACTGGTTGTATCTATTGTACTGTTTGTACTGGTTGTACTGGCTGTTCATGTACTGGGTGTATTTGCTGTTCATGTAGGGGGCGTACTGGGTGTACTTGTACCGGCTGTTCATGCACTGGGTGTACTTGCTGTTCATGTAGGGGGCGTACTGGGTGTACTTTTACTGGTTGTGCTGGGTGTACTGGGTGTACTGGTTGAAGTGGTTGTGCTGGGTGCACTGTCGCATGAACTACTTTCATATGTTTATTTAATAATGTTCTGTTACGAAAAGATAAATTACAGATTTCGCATAGAAGCTTGGTTCCGTTGACTTTGTTGGATAACATATTTTTTAACAGAAAAAAATGATGTTAACAAATGTTGGCGGGTGTGCTTACATCCCGAATAATCAAGAATCAGAAATAGAACTAGACAACTATATCATGAAAACTGGAGACGTTTTAACAGGTCCGTTACATCTTTCTATTCTTCCACAACAAAATACTGAGTTAGCAAATAAAGAATATGTTGATAGACAAATAAATGTCTTGAAAGAAGAACTGACTCCACTAATGAAAGAAACAAAGCTTCTAAAACAGAATGACAAATCATTAACAGAAAAATTATCAAAACTTGATAAAAAGAATAAAGAGCTAGAAGTAAAATTATTACAACTTGATAAAAAAGATAAAGAACTAGAAGCAACAATATCAACACTTCATCGAAAGCTAGCAGAACAATCAAAGATTTTAATATTACTTTCTATAAATTTAAAGTCTGCTATTCTAAAGAATACAAATCAAAATAAACAACTGAAAGAAGAGTTAGAAAAATTTACCAAAAAGGATAAAAAATTAATACAACAGTTACATTAGTTACAATGTTTATTTCAAAAACATGTTGATAAATTGAGTAGAAGAATTACACAACAAGCGAAGTTCATGAATAGTATGAACAATGAAGTGAAAACACTTGATCAAAAGTTTAATGAATTAAAGACACTTAAACGAATTTAGAAAATGAAATAAAGAAAAATGATAAGGAAAATAAAGAACAGTTAAATGTTCTTAAAATTAAGTTAAATGCTCTTAAAACAGCATTAAAGATGAATTAGAAGAAAATGCAAGTTACTAGAAAAGAAATTAAAATACATCACACGCTGCTTGACGCAATAGATAAAGTGTAACAGAAAATTGATAAAGTTATCACGCGGTTGTTGTCCATTCACACACGTAAATCTTAATCGGACCAAAGGTCCTCAGGTCACTAACCTATAGAACCTTGTTCAGAGGCTTAGCCGACCACTTTGTTCAGGTTTCTAACCTATAGAACCTTGTTCAGAGGCTTAGCCGACCACTTTGTTCAGGTTACTAATCTATAGAACCTTGTTCAGAGGCTTTAGTCGACCACTTTGTTCAGAGGTTTTAGCCGATCACAAATGTAAATATTTTCCCAAAAGTCAAATTTAAGCTTAAAAAATGCCTATAATTTATAAACACAATCTCAAACATTTTGCTTCAAATAATAAAATTGCTCATGAACCATCTATGAAACCTGTGTACCATTATGACAGTGTAGAAACTATTCAACAAGAAGGAGCTGGCATCTTTTCTGGTCTAGGGAGTATCGTTAACTTGATTAAAAATAATAAAGATTTGATTTCATCTGCTGCTAAAGGAGCAGCTGCTATAGGTAGTACAGCTAGTGCAATATCAAATGCTGTTAAGTCTCAAAACGAATTAAAACAAATAGAAGCTATTCGTAAACTTAGGAATGATGCTAAAGAAATGCAAAAAGACAAAAAGCTTTCAGAGGAAACGAAAAACAAAATTGCGATCCTGGCAATCCCGACTGAGAGCAAAAAGCAGGCGAAGCCTGGAAGATCGGAGCTCCAGTCTCCTGAAGAAATGAGAGGAAATGGTGTAAACAGCGGAGCTAGTGGGAAATGGTTTAGCAAAATTCTAGTACCAAACTGATTTTTTCTAATAAAAAATAGAATGTCGTCTCTGATTGAAAGTAAATTTAGATTAGACGATCCCCCGTTCGTTAGTTACAATCAAAAAAGAATGACTATTTAAGAGTTGCTATGAATCGTGGATCTTCAGGAAGAATGAATACTGGAGGTGATTTAATTTTTGATGTTGATAATCAGCAAAGTTATTTATATTTACCCGATTCAATTTTACACTGTGAATATTCTCTATATTCTGATGCTGATTTTACAACACCATTACCTGCCACGGATAATATTACATTAGAAAACAATTTCTTTCCAAGATTATTTACACAAATGCGTTTGGATGTTGTAAACACAAAATATAGAAACCATAAGTGATTCTCCTGGTATTATTGATTCAATGCTTCGATTTGTTACAATAAGTGAAAATACTAAAATGCATGAAATCAAAAGATGGTTTCCTGATAACCCTGCCGGCATACTTAAATATGATTATTACTCACACTGGAACAGATGCAGCAGGAATTGCGAAAGATGTAGAAAACATAGTGAAACAGTATAAAAAAGTACACAAAATAGCTCATATCAGGAAAGACGTGATTTTAACAAGAAAAGTAAACAAACTGTTGATTGGTCATTATCTCCGTTATTCGGTTATTTAGATTACACTAAAATATCATCAATTAAAGTTCAAATTAATAATTCATCGTACAGCAAATAATGAATCAATATTTTATGGTAAGACTGGAAAAAAAGCATATTTAAAAATTGATAGACTTGAATGGTGGATAAAACATATTACTCCTAGTTTAGAGGTTAAAACAACTATTACGAAAAGATTAAATACGAACAAACCAATTCCAGTAAGTTATACGAAGCGTAGTGCGAGTTCTGTCACTTTTTCTGAACAAAGATTTAACTGGCATTTTACTAGAACATCAAATACTCCAAGATATTTTTTACTCGCTTTTCAAAAGAATGAAACTCCTAGTTTTGATAAGAACAATGGTCTTTTTCATATCAATTCAATTCAAGGTTTACAAATTTCTTTAAATCAAACACGTTATCCTATCGATCCATTAAGATTTGATAACCCAAATAATCAATTCATGGAAGGATATGACGCTTATAGAAATCTATGTCGAGAATTTGGAGTTGAAGCACAATTAACTCCTGTAGATTGGAAGAATTTATATCCTGTTTTCTGTTTTGATTTAAGTGCACAATCTGAAGATGTTATCAAGACTGGTCGTGATGCTACAATTAATATTGAAAAGACAAATTCCACAACATCATTGATGGCTTATGGTTTATTGCTAGAAGATGTAGAATATTCAATTGAAATTCTTAATGGTTAGGATAGGCTAAAGCCTCTGAACAAGGTTCTACAGGTTAGTAACCCAAAGCCTCGTCGATGGGCTAAAGCCTCTGAACAATGTGATCGGCTAAAGCCTCTGAACAAAGTGATCGGCTAAGGCCTCTGAACAAGGTTCTATAGGTCAGTAACCGAAGACTATAAATTTTTTATTAAAAAATGGTGCAAGTGAATAATAAAACGGTTGAATTAAAACTACGTAACATTATTGACAAAAATGCACCTAAAACTATTACGATTGACAAAAAGAAGTATTACATAAGTAAACCAATGATAGAGAATATTAAATTACAAGAAGAAAAGAATGGTGGAATTCTCCCATTAATTCCTCTAATAGTAGGAGGTATAGCAGCAGCAGGAAGTGTTGCAGGTGGGATAGCTGGTATTGTCCAGGCAGTAAATAAAAATAAATCAGAGAAGGCAGCATTAGAAGAACAAAAGCGACATAATAGGCAGTTGGGGAAAGCTGTTAGGGGTGAGGGAATAGTAGATAATTTTATTAGTAAACCAAATTTAGTTGATGAAGGAAAAGGAGTTCTTAAAAATGTACTACATAATATTGATGATCTAATTGAAATAAAAGAAACAAAAGATGGTTCTGGAATATATTTAAACCCTAGTATGGTGCGATAAGATTTAATCGTTAAAAATGAGCGAAGTGGTTTCCTTGAATTTGAATGACTTAAGAATTTCAAATCTAGATCTGATGGATTATCTCTTAAAAGTAAATAGAACCTTGGTTCCGCCAACTTCGTTGCATTCCGGAGGTGATCCAACTTCCGGTTGTCAGCGTTACGAAAGTAACGATATACAAAAAGCATTAGAAAACTTTCCTGGTTTTATTTGGAGTAAATATTCAAAAGAGAAACATTTACCTGGACATAATTTTACTGGCCCCGGTGCAAGATGAGATTTCAGATTACACGATGATAACACACCTAGAGAAAATAGTAAACCAATAAACAGAGTTGATGCAGCAGCTTATGGGCACGATCCAGCTTATCGAAATCATGACCTAAGTTCTCGACATGAAGCAGATAAGAAAATGATTCAAGAATTAGATAGTATTCAGAATCCTTCCTTTAGAGGAAGAATTGAAAGAATGTTTGTTAAGAAAGCATTACAAGCTAAAATGCTAGTGTATTGATCCGTCAGCAAATGAAACTTATGCCTCTGAAATGACGAATGACCCAAGCGCTACGCGTCTGAAAATCATAAAGAATATAGAAAACCAAAATATCTATTGAAAGTAAAGGTATTTAATAAAGATAATTTTTGGAGTGCAGATCTAATCAATGTGCCGAATGAAAGAGGGTTCAAGTACGCATTGACCGTTATACATTTATATACACGATACGCTTGGGCGAAGCCTTTAAAAAACAAAAGTGGTCTGTCAGTTAAATATGCATTTGAAGAAATATGCAAGGGAAATAATAGAAAACCAAGGAAATTGTTTGTTGATAAAGGATCTGAATTTTATAATAGAAATGTTAAATCACTATTTGAATCAGACGAAAGTTATCGCCAAGGCTCAGTTTATTCCACAGAAAATTTTGGAAAAGCCGTAGTAATAGAAAGATTTAATAGAACGTTAAAAGGTAAGATCTTCAAAAAATTTACAGAACAAGGTAATCAGAAATGGTTGAAGACATTACCAGGAATTGTTGAGGATCATAACAATAAGATTCATTCAGGCATTGAATAAACTCCAAAGAATGCTTCTAACGATCCTGATTTAATAAGAAAGAAGATATTTGAAAATAATTATTCGAATGAGAGTAATCGGAATTTACAGAAACGTAGGCCGAAACTTAAGATTGGAGATAGAGTTAGAATATTTAAATATAAAAATAAATTGAAAAAGGTTTTGTTGGTTATTGGACTAAAGAAATATTTGAAGTTTCTAAAATAAATCAAACTGGTCCGATTACTTATGAAATAAAAGATTTAGATCATGAGCAAATCAGAGGTCGATTTTATGAAAACCAGTTACAAAAAACTGAGCTATAACCTTTAGGTGGCGCTTTAGCTAGCTGCGCTTCAACTTTAATTACAAGTATCCTTTAGCTAGCCATTGGAACTAACGTTTCGGGAATTAAATTCCCTTGTTCAATTCCCTTATTCAATTCTTACATAATATCTAGAAACGGCATTCCTTCTTGCATTTTATATAAAACATATATACATAATTGTCCACAGTAAGTAGATCCTGGTTTTTGAATTTGAAACGTATTATAAGTTCAATTTCCAAGTAATTCTTTTACTTCATTTGTAGGGGGAAGTCCGTATGAGTCAAACCAATAGTTTTCTACATTATTAGTATTCTTCCCCCCGCAAACCACTGTACCCCTTTTTGATCTGATGTGTGAAGATTTGTTACGAAATTTACAGTTGGCTTACTCTTAATCCATTGTAATTCGTCCCTCATTAGGACATGAAAATTCTTTATTCGTAATCGATTAGCGATTTTCTCTAGATCGAAGTTTGTAGTTGTTTCCTCCCATATAATTTTAAGAACTCGGCTATGTTACTTATTCCACCATTCACTTTTATATGAAACAAAAATGCAAATTGTCAACGCCGTGGTCACTTTTCAGTCTCCACGCAAATAAGTAGAAATAAATGTTACTACTTGTTACTTATGAAGTGGAGTCCAACGTTTACAAGTCCTCTAATTCCTGCGTGAGACCAGTATGTTGCACAGTTTGTTGCTCAGTTTGTTGCACAGTGGGTGAATTAAAGATGGATTCTTCTATTCTTTGCTGTTCATCCTCTTTTTCACGATCAATAAGATCTTCAAGATGAGCAAAATTCTTCATCACAAAGTGAATTGTTAGAGAATAATTGGCTAAGTTTGCATAGTTCTTTGACAGTTTGAACAATTTGATCGGTAATGTCACATATGAGCGTGAAAATTTTATTTTGTGGGTCTCAATCAACTCTTTCACGAATTTTGTATAATTCATATTGGACAATAACTTCAGCCGTTGAACAACTTCACCTTGTAAAACATAGCAGCGTAGAAGATTCCGATGTGCAATTTTCTCAAAACCAATGAGTTTATTCAATGATGCACGATGATGTACTTATAATATCCTTTTTCTCGAGAAATGCAGGCAAATCGCTGCTGTCAACATCCTTGAATGAATCTCGGATTATTTCAAAAACTTCTCTCTTTTTATCTTCTTCGTTTCCACTCGTCTTCTGTTTCTTTCTTAGCGATTCATTAATAAAATTTGCTGATATCGTTTTGAAGAAATCAAGATCATTTGGCGAAATAAGAAGCGCAACTTGCTCCACAAAGCAACAAAATTCTCTCTCTAGTTTGCTGACGGAAGACATTGCAAAATGAAGTCTTACTTCGTACACACTGCAATGTGTGGGTAACGGCTGTTTGTTCTGAAATGACGTCTTTCTAAATTTTAATTCCGGGCAGCAGCTGAAATGCATTGTTTTCATGAATGGGGGATGCAATTGTTCCCTATTGAGTGATCATCAGAGTGTAAAGCAGTAGCCGCCAGAAGAAATGACAATAGTTAGAACGCCAGATGAAATGACAATAGTGAGAGTGCCTAAAGAAACTGTTACAAATGCTCCAATGCCTTGTGTTACATTCTTAACTATGGTCCATCTCTTTCTTAATTTATCATAATGTTCTAATCTTAATACTAGTTGCGCTTCCTCATCTTTCATGTACCTGACTCTATCTTTATGTTTTGCTATATCCATTTCATATGATAATGAAGGATATAAAGGGGCTGATGGTTCTTTTGTTTTTTCATCTTCCATTTTTTAAATGAATATTTTTATTGCATTTTTGTCCATACTCATTTCATGTACATTTTGTTTTTGCTAAATTTCAGAAGGCCCCTATTTTGCATTTTGATTTGCTAAATTTCAAGAGTACCCTAATTTTTGCATTTTGATTTGCTAAATTTCAAGAGGACCCTCATTTTTTCATTTTTTCATTTTTGTATCTACCTAGGTGTGGGATCCGGTGGTGAGCGAAGCGATGCGCCGGATCTCATACCCTATACTACTTAGGATTACATCTTTTTCGTACTTCATCAATACTTTGTTTAACAGAATTATCTTTTATATGTTTAGGTAGCCAACTGTCTTTTTCCAGGGTGTTGCCCAAAGCTAATGATTTTGCATATTTGTTGGTACATAACGTTGTTATGTTCTATCCATACAGTTAAGTCTAGAAATTGAAGTTTCTTTCTTTTGGGATCTCCAACGTGAATTGAATATTTTCAGCGACAGAGTTAAATGTATCCAAAATATGTTTTGTAAGTATGTTCATTATATTCTATAGCTCCAATGATGCAATCATCTATGTATCTTTTGTACACATGATATTCGTTAATTTGTGTCGATAGTTTCCAATTTACTTATTGCTTTTGTTCTATGTTCTTAATAAAGATAATCGAAAGCGGTGGTGCGTAATGCGAACCTTTTATTTGTAAATATTGGTTACCATTATACTATATTTAACAATTGCATGAAATGAAGCTCAGTATTTTCATGAAGTCATCTATACTGATATTTAAATTGTTAATTTCAGTCCAGTGTATATTAGCGAAATCAAACATTACTTTTGACCACTTTTAACGATTTATCTAAAGGTACGCAAGGATACAGGTTGATGACATCAAGTGAAACAAACAAGAAATTGCTGTTTACATATTGTTTTCAAAGCTTTTAATACTTCAATCAAGTGCATCCTGCTCGTTTGATGAGCAGGGACAAATGAGACAAGCTGGTTCAAAATCCATTCTATTTTATTATTAGGGGTATTTATCATTGATGCAATAGGTCGAAGTGGATAGCCGCTGTTTCCGTCTTTTTCTTTGTGATCTTTTATCGACGTGTGAAATTTTCCTGGTTGAGAGTTCGATACTAATAATCACTGGACGTCCGACCTCGATAATTTATCTTCAAAAACATTGTTAACAATTTTGTTTCCTTGCTTTTCTAAAGCCTTGTGTTGGCTTTCTTTCAATAGGTTTGTATGTTGATTCATCGTGCAAGATTCTTTCCGTTCTATCTAATGTGTTCATTTTTAGCATCGCATAATCTATTTAGGACGGGAGCTACTGACACTTTCTTCATAAATTCGCACACAAAGGGCTAAATAGCAAGGATTTGCAGATCTTGAAACGCTGAATACAAAAATCAAATTCTTCGGTGCCACAGCCAGTCGCTTTCGCCTATAGGCAAGGTTAAATGATTCCCATTGGAATCCAATGGTAAAATTCAAGAAATAATTATGGATAGCGAAACACTTGGCAATTTTCGTACATTTTCTTTTGCAGAAAAGAAGCTATTTATCAGAATGCCATGAAATTTGAAATATGATTGAGTTCAGAACATCAACTTCGATATAGAAGTTAAGGTGAGTCACATGATTCAGTACTTCATCTTTGAGAGCCTCTACAAAAAGAGTAAATTTCATGTTTTGACTTAATGTTGGCGATTTTACTCATTTTGTAAAAGCTCCCAAAAATGAAAAACTGGGTCATGTGACTCACTTCAACTTTATATCGAAGTTGATGTTCTAAACTCAATCATGTTTCAAATTTCATGGTATTCTGGTAAATAGTTACCTTCTTCTTGGAACTTATTAATCTGTGGACATAGAAAGCCTTACAAGATCATCCATTATGGAAGGATATTTTTCAGTGTATAAGATCCATAGAAATAACTGTTTATCTGTTGTTGATTAGAATAGAAATTGACTCAAGGTCGCAGCACATCCAAGGGAACTAAGTTGGGGCATGAATGACCAATCGAAAGCTTGGATCTACACATGTAACTGATTCTAACCCACTGATGCGGACGCTGACAAGCGTGTCTAAGTGAAAATGCGTGCGACTTATGTACCACTATTGTGTAAGAAGCTATATTTCTCTTCTAGAGATTTAACTGTTATCTATGTCTATGATGAGATCATCAAGGGAACAGTCAGATTTCGAAAAGAATTATTAATTCTTGCAGGGTTTTTTTTAATGTGCAACTGGACACAATTTGTGCAATTCTAAATTCAAATGTGCAGTTGTTTTTCTTGATTTGTGCATTTGAAAAATTGTATTCAGGAAAAGAGGTAAATTAAAAACGTAGCGGAAAGCGGAGTGCTGGATGTCGAAATATGAATGACAATTACATTGATTACCTCTATGATTGCTTCTTAACTGTAAACTAAAATATTAGTTGCAAAGTGCACATTGCAGAAATCTGTTCGCCCTATAGACCTACATCAGTGAGCCATTACGTTTGTCTGGAGGACAAGGTGAGTGCGGTGCGTTGTGCTGCCACTGCCATTATGAATTGGGAATTGCAGAGCTAGTACATGTAGTTCTAGCAGAGAACATACATGCACATTATTTGAAGCAGAGAAGCTGTTAGCCAGTCATGAAACATGCTTTGTAGAAGACAGAGCCATGGACAAAGAAATAAATTTCCTTAAATGTGCATTGTGCCATGACTTGCAACTTGCAAATTTTGTATGTTGCATGTGAATCATCTGGCTAAAAGGTGGGTAAACGTCTCTAGTAGCGGACCACACTATGGATCTGATTAACTTTTTGGTCATCTATTTCTGCAGCAGGTTATTATAGAAATCATGCGGTCAGCTAATTCTGCAACAGGTTATTATAGAAATCAGAACCGTTGAAATGATAATACTGTGAGGAGTAGACCTTTGCAACTTTTTAACAAAATTTGAAACTAAAAGAAGATGCTTAATGTGCACACTTGTTATCGAAAACGAAGCCTTGCCGAAATTTTAACCTGTGTTTTGTTTTACGATTTCAAAAATATTCTGTTCTCATTGAAACACATGCTTTGGCCATCAGTTTGTCATAGAGATAAATATAGAGTTTCCAGAAGCATCACCCATGCACAGCAATCATACCCACAAGTCTGTACCGGAGCTAGATTTCAGAAAGTTCAAATGCTTGCTTGAAACTATGGAAAATATTGCAAAAGCACCGGCAGTCTCTTAACAAAGGAAATCTGTTGATCTATAACGAAATCTATATTTAAAGCATTTTACAAAATCTAGGCAAGCTATGCACAATAAATTGGGAATAGGGCCTAAATTGTTAGAAAATTCTATAATGTAAACATTGCGTCAAGGTTGAAACCGACTGAGACCGCCGGCCGGCGTAATCAAGACCGACCGGCAGGGGCTGACAACGTGCAACGTCGATCAAAATTTATCATATACCGTATAATATAACGGTATACCGTTAACTTCAGACGATGCTCTACCATCCACTGTTAATAAGTGCTTAGGCAGTGGGCGCTTGATCATAAAAATGAATAAATTATGCCAAACTTCAATCGATTCTCCTGCCTTTCAATCTCATTTTACATTGATAAGCGATACATCATTCGAAAGTTCATATTTTCGGCTTCTCAATGAGCAACTATACATTTGCATCCGTCATTGTTTAAGGTGGACAAAGGTCAAAATGTAAAAATCACACTTTTATAAGCCTCAAATTTTCAATGCAGAAACATCTGAGCATGACAATGAATCAAACACAAGGTAAAAGGGCTTTCTCTGCGCATTCTTTTCATGTATTGTTCGTCGAAATCGCTGTACTTTTAGAGAAGTTATGATGTTTCAAATTCATTGCATAATTTTCTGTTTCTGTTGATTGTTGAAAAGGTGTTTACATCTTCTGGCGCCAACAAGGTCATTTTCAGGTTTCCAATGTTTATGGTGTCTACACGTCTGCATAGCCAGATCAAAGTGTTGACCCAGATAAGTTGTAAACAAAATTTCCATTTGCTTTGAATTCATCTTATGTCATGATGAATTCAAAGCGAATGGAAATTTTGTTTACAACTTATCTGGGTCAACACTTTGATTGTTTTTGAAGGGCAAAGTTTCTGATCTTTTGTCTGAAGGAAAGTCCGAGTGGCTAATTAGCCGAAAAGTAGGCGTCCCAAAGACCACCGTCCACAGGTGGAAAACTATTTTTTTCTCCCTTTTCAGAAAAGTTGGATCCGCTCGAAAAGAAGACAAGTTTTCTAACAGACCGTAATATTATTCGCTTAGTAAGAAATGACCCTTCTCTGTCTTCAACCGAGTTGAGGAGTTCACTTTGACAGCCGACGGTTTCTGCCATAACAGTGAGACGTCGCCTGAAAAGAGAGCACTTCTAAAGCCGTAAGAGATTATCATCGAATTGACCGCCAACCACAAGAGCTTGAGGTTGAAGTTGGCAATGCAACATTGCCACTGGCATTCTCAATGGAATCGAGTTGTTTGGAGGGATGAAGCTTCTGTCTGTCTCAGAGGTCGCGATGGCCGTTTGAGAGTTTGGATGAAGTGAGGTGACGCAATTCCTGGTCATTTTACATTACCGGTGAATCTAGGATGTGGAAGATTGTTAATTTGGTTGAACGGCCGAACTGAACTCCATATCCAAAGGAATAACATGAATTTCGATAGCTGTGAATGTTTTGCAAAGGCACATTCTTCCATTGTCCTCCCAATTGGGTGATCCTTCCACCGACTGAATTTGAATATCAGAATATCAGAGCGTTTATTCTCAAATTGAAAACACGTTTCTGGGGTGATAAAATGATAACAATTAAATTAACAAGTCAATGAGGGCACTGATGATATACATAAATGATGAGAACACATACATGTAGATCCACTTGCGTTATTACGATGCGCGAATAGCATGGAATATTTACAAATGATGTCGATGTGTCATGAAAAGATGAAAACCATGAATGAAACGCTGGAAGGAGAGGACAATCAGTAGTGATCCCCTGACAAAATCAAGTGCAAAATGTGAAATGCCGAACCCCCCCCCTCTTGAAGGCAGGAAGGAAGCAGGTGAGGGAGATCGCCAAGGATGTGATGGAGGAATGGCTCCGTGAGGAGGAAACCATTCCCTAACCCCCCCTCTGGAAGGAAGGAAGGAAGGAGGTGTTCTCCTGTGAAGCAAGGGTAGGAATCTAGGAACGTTAGAGTTAGAAAAAGGTGAGTTGTGGTCGTTTTGGGATGAGAAAGGTCATATTTCGGAATGAAGGAGGCCTCGGATGGGAAAACGGAGGGCAGATTCGGATTCTACGTGAAATTTTGGGTTAGGAAGGAAGGAAGGAGGAGTTGTCCTGTGAGGCAAGGGTAGGAATCTCTGAAAACCGCCAGAGTTAGAAAAGGCGGGTTTTGGTCGTTTTGGGATGAGAAAGGCCGTTTTTCGGGCAAAAGGAGTGCTCGGATGGAAAAACGGAAGGCAGATTCGGAGTCAACGTGAAATTTTGGGTTAGGAAGGTTGTTTCCAGCGGAATCGGAGAGAAAAAATTTTTGGGACGTCCCCCCCCTCCTGTCAGACTTCAACTCTGGTTCTAGAGATGGTAAAAAGTCGTGTGATAGCGCGTTTGAAAGCTAAGAGTGAAAAAAATGCAGTGGAAAGCCTCCTATGTCCAGGTTTCCCTGGGTTTAGAGAGGAAAATGGCAGGAATCTCTGAAAACCGCCAGAGGTAGAAAAAGGTCAGTTTTGGACGTTTTGGGATGAGAAAGGCCGTTTTTCAGGCAGAAGGATTGCTCGGATGGAAAAACGGAGGGCAGATTCGGAGTCTACGTGAAATTTTGGTTTAGGAAGGTTGTTTCCAGCGGAATCGGAGAGAAAAAGTTCTGACCCTCCCCCTCTGGTCGAGACTTCCAACTTTGGTTCTAGAGATCTAATAGCTTGTTTGAAATCTAAGAGTGAGACAAATGCAGTGGACGAAACGGCGTGTCTCTACGTTCGTGCGTTGAGGTATGAGAATGACTTTAAGATTTTTGCCCATCACCGAAAAACGACAGAGTTAGAATTTTTATGAAAATGTCTCTAGCGAGTGAACGAAGCCTCGTATGGGAAAACGGAGACCAGATTTGGAATTAGCGTGCAATTCTGCATCTAGAGGGTGAGTTTCAAGTAAATCGGAGAGAAAAAGTCGAAAATTTTCTTTACACTGGGTCTCAACACGGGATTTTTTCGTGAAAGTGTTTAATTGTGGCCTACTTTGATGACGACTCACTCAGGAATGAAAGTGAATGAAGAGCTCGAGTTTCTTTTAGGGGCAAGACCGCACTTTGTTCTCTAGGATCCTATCTTTTCAGATGTGTGGAAGGTTTCGTTTCCAAATGAGAGCATGTTTAAAATCGAATTTTTGCGCATTTTCCAAGTTTTTTCAACTCGGTTTCTGGTGATCGTAGAGAGTCGAGGGATCGCTTAAATGAAAGGGGAGAGCGAGAAAACATGGCACTCAAAATTTTAAGTCAATCGGAGCAGTAGAACCGGATATAGACGGGTTTAAAGTTTTGGATGATTGAGATTATGTCATCTGCTGATCGTCACAAAGTATATAAGCTGGGAACCGACTGAGACTTTTCATTAAGACGAGAGAGATTGTCAAAGGTAGGTCGTCTCTCCGAAGCTCCGATGATAGCATCGGACATTCCAAATTTCGGAACCGACTTAGAAAATTTCATGGCTGATATCAGCTAAGGTGTCAGACTTAAAGGTTCACCAGGAGATGGCCTTCGTCTCCAGGCCATAAAAGACTCCAAAACTTGAAAGGCTTGTAACTTTGCTTCTACAAGTCCTTTTGACTTGATTCAAAAAGATTCGATCGCTATTGATCAGACCTACACTTTGCAAACTACTTATATTATTTCATAAGTAGTACTAAATGCAAAAAAATTAAAATTCATTATTTTTGGAGGTTTTCTGGGGTTTTCGACCCTGCTGAAGTCAACGAAAGGAATTGTCATGATGTCTGAGCATGTCTTTACATGATACAAGCGGCTTTTCACTGAAAACGAGCATGACACAGAGAGTTTTGCTGTAATATTCCAATGACAGGGTGTTCTTCGGGACGGCGGATGATGCCGTAGTGATAAGTGTGGCAAGGGAGTGTGTCATATTTTAGACCGATACCTCTAGGGCAACTCATGTTGGGCATTTGACACAGTTCTCAACGTAGCACTTTGAACGCCAATCGGTTGAGTCTTAGCTATCTTGTCATGGGTGGCATCTAAACATCTCCATTGCAAAACGCTTGTAAATCACGGCTTGCTATCAAGCTGACCAAGGCAACGACTTGGGATGTTTCCTCTTGTAAACAACTCCACCGGTTTTTGTGTCAAAATCGGGGCCCGGATACCAACACAGTGACATGACGCACGCTGTGTCCGCCCGAGGTTGGATTTGTGGGTCGAGGCCTTGGACCTGGGATAAGATCCCCTCTGAGTAATACATGGTGTATCAGAAATCGATTTTTGCCAAAAAAATTCTCCACTCATTTTTTTTATTTCTAGACTTATTAGGTCCTAGCAACTTGCACAAACGCAATTTAAAAAAAATCTACCGATACCGACATCTTCACAAATGAGAGCCAATTTTCAAAATGGCGACTAAATCACCGTTATTTTGCTATAACATTCGGTGATTTGATCCCTCTACTACAGAAAAGTCAATACGAAGTCCCTAGTACTAATATTTTAAGAGAATACATGTCACTGATGTCATGCATGACAGTCGGCAAAATCATCTATGAGCTATAGCCAAACTATGACGTCATCACTCAAAATGGCCGCCGAAAATGCAAAAATACTCTATAACACGAAAACTAATGGTTTCAGAGCCCAATAATGTATTACGAATGAATATGAAGTCGTCTATTCTCTTTCAAGAAAGACCATTTATACGTCTCTACAGGTAAGTTGTGTGTGTCTCATGTAATAGCGTCATCATTCACAATGACCGCCCATACAAAGTCCACTATATTGTATTCCCTTTCAAAGTTCAAAACACACTCCAACTACTCGTATCGTACTTTGTTCGCTCGCGATGTGTTTCATTAACAGTCAGTGGCTTTGACCCGTGCTGAACTATTGCATAGAGCTCTTGCAGATATCTATGAATGACACTATTTCGCGACAAGGTTTTCTGATTTGAATATTCAAATTCTATTGAACAACTGCACACTATTTCTAAAGCATTTTGAAATAGTCAAGATCACTGTATCAACGTTTGACTTCGAGTTCGGCATGCCTACCTTTCAACATGCCACTTTTTACGGAGGTGGAGAAGACATTTCGAATATGCTGATTCAACTTTATAGTGTTTCGGTCACTCAAATTTAGATCTACTCGAATTTTCTTCATGTCAGAGGTTTGAAACGTAGGAGTTCCCTCTGACAATCTGGTTTAGATCTCCCGGAGGAAGTCGGTGAGACGGCGACAGTAACGGGATGCCTCCCACCAGGTCGAGCAAGGGTAACAGGCGAACCATCGCCTTCTGCCGAGCACTTATCCTGTATGACTTTGGATGCGGATGATTCGGTCTGATTTGATGACACAGCGAAGTTGCTCAAATTTCTCATTCTCGTCTCTAGATTGCACGAATGGGACCTACCACGGGATAAAACAGATAGACACGTTGTACACAGTTTCTGACTTTTTGGAATACACGGAGTAGCAGGGTCTCCAAAGTAGTAGCTTCGGTCTTCCAATTGGCTTTTGAATTCCATGAGAAATCCTGTCGCCGAAATTTGGACAATGTCTTGCTGTCTGACAAACGAGACAGTCACAAACTTTCTCTGATCTTGATCTTGTCATGTACATGTAAGATAAGGCAATTTTAAAATGGTCGAAAACCGATATTTCTTTCTTGAAGATCCCTTTCTTGTAATCCTGCAGAATTATTCGACAAGTTCCACAAGCTGATGTAGGGAGTCGTTCATCAGAGCGATCGAAGCCATGAATGGAGTATTGTTCGATGATATCATAGTGAGAGTCATTTAAGCGGCGCATATCCTTTGCTTTCTCCATACATATACGAGCCGTAATACAAAGAACAGACTTACTTTCTTCGTGATTACGTCGAAAGGTAGGCATGCCGAACTCGAAGTCAAACGGTGATACAGTGATCTTGACTATTTCAAAATGCTTTAGAAATAGTGTGCAGTTGTTCAATAGAATTTGAATATTCAAATCAGAAAACCTTGTCGCGAAATAGTGTCATTCATAGATATCTGCAAGAGCTCTATGCAATAGTTCAGCACGGGTCAAAGCTACTAACTGTTAATGAAACACATCGCGAGCGAACAAAGTACGATACGAGTAGTTGGAGTGTGTTTTGAACTTTGAAATGGAATACAATATAGTGGACTTTGTATGGGCGGTCATTGTGAATGATGACGCTATTACATGAGACACACACAACTTACCTGTAGAGACGTATAAATGGTCTTTCTTGAAAGAGAATAGACGACTTCATATTCATTCGTAATACATTATTGGGCTCTGAAACCATTAGTTTTCGTGTTATAGAGTATTTTTGCATTTTCGGCGGCCATTTTGAGTGATGACGTCATAGTTTGGCTATAGCTCATAGATGATTTTGCCGACTGTCATGCATGACATCAGTGACATGTATTCTCTTAAAATATTAGTACTAGGGACTTCGTATTGACTTTTCTGTAGTAGAGGGATCAAATCACCGAATGTTACTAGCAAAATAACGGTGATTTAGTCGCCATTTTGAAAATTGGCTCTCATTTGTGAAGATGTCGGTATCGGTAGATTTTTTTTAAATTGCGTTTGTGCAAGTTGCTAGGACCTAATAAGTCTAGAAATAAAAAAAATGAGTGGAGAATTTTTTTGGCAAAAATCGATTTCTGACACACCGTAAATGCCTGTAACGGATTCAAGAGCTTAACGCCTAAAAGGTTGCTGGCTTGCTATCAGACCTTTGTGACATCTCGTCTAGCCTCAGCAACTCAGGGTTGGCAACGTCTATCATTTGTCATTGTAACTTGGTAAAACTGAGAGGGTTACTGCAGGCACTGACGTCAAACCTTTTCTCGTCATAGGGTAACCAGTCTTTGTGTTGGGAGTTGGTCATTGAAAGCATGGTGACTGCCGATGCCCATAAATGGTAAAACCGCTGTTGTCATGTCAAACGCATGGCCAAATAAGGAAGGTCTGAATCATGGATTTGTGCTCACTGGGTATATAAACCGCGTCTTCTCTCTCAACTTTATTCCTGTTTCAAGTTGCAAGACGAACGGTGAGTGCTCTGACAAGGTTTGCTATCAAACTTTGGGTTTTAGGATAAAGCTAGGAATCATACTCTCTACATTTGGTTGACGATTTTATTCCAACGTTTGCTATCAAATGTTTGGTGACCTAGTCTTTCAATGCATATCAGCAAGTAGTATCCTATAAACACTTTCTATCAAATTTTACCCTATCTTTACAGAATCTTTACAATGACTAAGCAGTGCAATGCAAGGATGCTTGTCGGCAAATACAGTTGCGGCCGCATCGCACGAGGCAGCGACCTTAAGAAGCATCTGAAAGCTAAAGAGGGGACGATGGGCCATCAGAGGAAGGTGATGTTGAGGCTGTGTGTGTCTTGTCGGATGTGTGCGATGGGGGATGAGACAGAGTTTCTGAAGGCGCATTTGCAGTGTGAGACTGGGAACATCGGGGAGAAGGGGTTTAAGTCATGGTTTGAGGGGATATTGTTGGGAATGGAGGAGAATGATAAGGATGTAGCTTCGATTGCGAAGGGGATGTCTGAGAAGAGTGATGAGCATGCGACTGAGGAAGTGGAGTTGAGAGCGAAAATTAGGAAGAGACTGATGAGGTTGATTTGGATGTGGTGATGGAAGATTTGTTTGGAGATATAGGTGATTTGAAGGAAGAGTGGGAAAGAAAGACAGGGAGAGTCAGGAAGTACGAAAGCCGTTGGCGGCATCATCGCCTCGGAGGGATGAAGGGAACACGAGGGATGAGTATGTGAAGATGAAGGGTCGAGTGAGAGCGGTTGAGGAGACGAATAGAAGGCTATTGACGATGAATGAGCAGTTGAAGGTGAAGGTGGAAAGCTTTAAGGAGACGAGAGTGGAGTTGGAAAGATTGAGACAGATGGAGAAAGAATGGATGGAGGAGAGAAGTGAGCTGTTGAAGAAGGCGAGTAAGACTAGCAGTTTGGAGGCGAACTTGTTGAGGAAGGATGGAGAGATTGAGGAGATGCGAAGTGTGGTGAAAGAGACAGAGGAGGTGAAAGGAATTAATAAGAGGTTGTTGTCGGAAGTTGAGCGGTTGCATGAGCGTGAGAAGTGTCGAAAAAGGAGAGTGTATGAGGTTCATCTTTCCCTCTTTGAAAATAACGTATGTGATGTCCTCACCATCTCCAGCGATTTGAATGAAACGCAGTCGTGCTACGAGGGGGTTGGAGTTCGCTGCCTCCACATGACGATGAATATCAATGGAGAGCTTGATGACTTCGTCGTCAGAAAAGCTAGAATGAAGGTTCTCAGTAAGGCTATTCTACACAATCATTTCTCCACCCCATCTCATTTACTACCATTTTCCTTTCAGAGTTCTTGCAGTAGTCGTGGAAGTGACAGTAGTGTCGGTGGATAGAGAACGCCCCATGAGCCCTCTTGAGGGCTACCTTCTAATGCAGCTAAAGCGGTCCCAAGCCCGCCACATATCTTCGGATATGGAATGCAGAGGGGAAGAATAAATGATGAAATGGAATGAAATGGGAGGCTACCCTTGCACCACATGCAACACATCACAGACTTCTCTCTTCGGTAGTGAACAAGCTCTGAACGCATAAGTTACTTTACTGTATCGCAGTCGATTGCTATACAAGTATTGAAGAAAAAGTAAGTTAGTAAAATCAGCAGAAAAAGCAGGGGCCATGCGATGTTCCAAATATGCTTATTTTGAAGATTGAACTCAACATGATAAACCGTTGATGAATAATACTACCGCGAAGTGTAACAAGTCTACCGTTTATGGAAATCAACTACATGGCATCAGTAGAGGCTCGTTACTTCTAAAGTATAGTTAGCAAAAAGTCGTCATTAAAAATACTTTATTTGATCTTTGATTTAACATCATTGATAAAATAATGTTAGAATCATTTCAGTGTTTGTAAAATTAGAAATAAAGTTGTTGTTTGTAATGTTAGGAATAGAGTTAGAATCATTTCAGAGTTTTTAAGATAGGTAAACTATAAAATAAAGTTAGAAATAAAGTTGAATGTTCTGTAAACGGATGTTTTTAGATGTATGGATATGTTATGCACCTTTGCTGCGGATGAAGTCAACAAAACAATGTCAAGTACATTCTTGAACTCGTCAATGACATGGATACATTCCTAAAGTCCATAATCTAAGGGTATGGCTATCTACGGTTGGATTTAGGGATTTAGGGTTTTATAGAACACAAGTTAATGTTAACCGTTAGTGTATAGTACATTTATTAACTTAAACCATTTCCGAATGATATACCTAAATTGTCAAAGTCCATAATCTAAGGGGTAAGGTTGTCTACGGTTGGATTTCGGGATTTAGGGTTTTATATAACACAAGTTAATGTTAACCGTTAGTGTATAGTACATTTATTAACTTAACCATTTGTGAATGATATAGCTAAATTGCTAAAGTTCATAATCTAAGGGGTAGGACCATCTACGGTTGGATTTAGGGATTTCGGGTTTTATATAACACTAGTTAATTTAACCGTTAGTGTCTAGTACATTTATTAACTTAACCATTTCCGAATGATATAGCTAAATTGCTAAAGTCTATAATCTAAGTAATAAGGTTGTCTACGGTTGGATTTAGGGATTTAGGGTTTTATATAACGCAAATTAACGATCTCTTTTAGTGTAGAATGCATGCAACACATGATGCATGTGTTCGCTTTATAAAATAACTTTGAACGCAAGACTCAATTTCATGATGAGAACACAGATTTCATGTCGTTGATGAGAGATAGTTACATGCTCATTATGTTATGCACTTTACATTTGATGCGGTCAGCTGAAACATGACTGATGCATGTTCAATAGAAGAGTTGAATACATTGTACGTATCTTAGTGATTGGAATAATAAGTGTGTAAAGAGTTGATTAGGAAAATATATAATAGTCAACGCATGAAAGTTTCTTGTTATCCAAGCTAGGAATATATGAACATCATTCATCAGTCGGTGTTGTATTTTAACATCCATGTTTTGTACAAGGTAGGATTCGTTGGACGTTTTATGATGAATGGTTGGAAAATTCATGAAGCTTTGACTAACACAAACCAAGTGTTAAGACGAAAAGCACGAGTGAGAAAAAATGTGTGACATTAAAGACTTTTGCATATCATGCTAAACATAAGGTAATGATGATGGATAGAAATAAGCGATGTAATTAATGTCTTGTCTCACATGTGTTTGCTTTATACGTTTGCTGTAATTAACATGGGGTTAGAACTGTAAATCTCACCAGTGTGACTTTTGCAATTTGAAGCATCTTGAAATTCTAGGTAGACAATGACCAAAGAGTAAATAAAACCTAAGTGAAATACAGGGTCATACAGAGGTTTAGAATTCTACGACATTTGTAGTGTTGATATGAATGTTGTTCGACAGATTGGAACCGTTAAATGATCTGCTGATATGATTTACAGTGAACAAGAAAATCAGCAAGAGTGATAGGAAAACGTCTTCACAAATGCAGACAAGTGGAAACTCTACTAAATGACTGCATGCATGGATTTTATCATCCATCATCAAAGTGAATTTAGTTCAAGCGAGTTACATGAGTGTTAAAAGTCGTATGCTGACAGAGACATACGTTTACTAGATTACACAGCAAAACTCCTAAATCCCTAAATCCATAGGATAGGTGTCCCTGTGTTGAGATTTAGGGATTAAGCGTTTTAAAAGTGTAAGTTACATAGATAAATCGCTAAGTCCATAGCATAGTCAACCCTATTACAAGACTTAGCGTTTTATATGATCCATGTTAGCAATATCTGTTCGTGTAGAATGTGGCTCAATGAGTTTAGTCAGATAATGTATCACCAACTTCATTCACTTAGTTATATGACGGAGAAAGTGTGAGATGGAAGTGAAAGTGATCTCATAAAGTTTAGAGCACATAGTAGTAGCATTGTAGGAATAAGTAAAGTGAAAAGTTATGTCGCATGAAATGAGTGATGCAAGATTAGCTCGCATTGAAATGAATTGGTAGTGTAACAAACAAGCTATGTGGGATTCGGCATATGTTTGAAGACAAGCGCTGTTAAAATGTTTTGAGATGATATGAATTTTATCACGTCATGTTCATGGATGTAACAGAATGAATGTCTCTACAGGTTGAGTGTATAAGATAGAACACATAACATAGCTGTTGTATGTAAATTAGAGGTTCATATTCGACGAAAGCTAAGTATGAGATAAGCTTGCATTTCAAAGTTTAATGAATGGGTAATGTACTAAACTGTTTGAATCAGTGACATAGTTAGAATAAACAACAGTACCATTTCGAGATATAATCACACAGCATTAGGACTGTTGGTTTATGAACGTAATTCATGTAAAAGTTATATAGAAGTAACTTGTTGATGGAGACAAGGCACTATGTGTGCGAAAGTAGAAATAGCATGTAATGACTGGAGTATGCGTTGAAATTGATTGTATGCCAACTGTACATGAAAAGCTATTTCCAAAAGCAACTAAGTGACACGAATATATGAAGAGTTAAGTAAATGCAAGCCTTTCATATTGATGAGTATGTGATAGAAGAATAACTGATGACATGAATGTGGGAATCAGGAGAAGTTTTAAGTCAGGTACTGCTAAAGGTTTTATGATAGTATTTGATATCGAAGATTTAAGGTAATGCATCATGTCTACAGATTCAATGTGTAATAGAATAAATGTCGTTGCAGGTTTTGAGTGTATAGGATAGAACACATGAAATAGTTGTTATATGTAAGTGCAAGTTAAAGTATCACAGTTGATTTACATTTCAAAGCTCATGTAAGTAAGACTTGATCATTGATAGACTTCACATTGTATGTTATGTTGAATGAATAGTTGAATTGATATTCATAAATGGAAGGTTGATATATCGAGAAATAGTGTTAAGTCTCGGTGTATATGTCGTAAATGTTTCCATTATTGCTTTTCCATCTAAAACTTTTTCTTTATATTCTTTTTCTCTCTGTATGCCGGTGTCTGTTATTTTCTTCTTGCACAGGGTTGGTTGTTAGGTAGGGCTTGTAGTTGTTTGGGAGTGGGTAGTGTAATATAGGATGTACATTGGGAAGAATAAGTTGAGTGTATGTATTAGAATACATCTGGTCAGTAGGGTAGTTCTCCCTTTACTTTTTTCTTTACATTCTCTTTCTCTGTCTGCCTGTGTGTGTGTTTTTTTCTTTTGTATCTGGTTGGGTAGGTGTTATGACTTTCTAACTTGGGTTCTTTTTATATTTGAAGGAATGTGTTGATAGAGCATGATAGTAGGAAAATATCATGGATAGTATTTTTGTATATTGCAAGAGGTATATAGTATCATGGTTAGTAAGGTAGCAGCCAAATGATATCATTTGCTTCTTCTCATTTAGTATAGTGTTTATTAGTTTAATGTATATATGAGTCGGCATTTTATTCTAGCACGCTCATACACGCATCCACATACTCATACATACACACATACACGGAGTTTGTAGGCAAGGAAGTGCTACCTTACTAATCATGATACTATATACCTCTTGCAATATACAAAAATCCTACCCAACCAGATACAAAGAAAAAAACACACACATAGGCAGACAGAAAAAGAGAATGTAAAGAAAAAAGTAAAGGGAGAACTACCCTACTGACCAGATGTATTCTAATACATACACTCAACTTATTCTTCCCAATGTACATCCTATATTACACTACCCACTCCCAAACAACTACAAGCCCTACCTAACAACCAACCCTGTGCAAGAAGAAAATAACAGACACCGGCATACAGAGAGAAAAAGAATATAAAGAAAAAGTTTTAGATGGCAAAGCCCAACTGACCAGATTGATAGGTACACTGCTTCATGCGCATAATGGAAACATTTACGACATATACACCGAGACTTAACACTATTTCTCGATATATCAACCTTCCATTTATGAATATCAATTCAACTATTCATTCAACATAACATACAATGTGAAGTCTATCAATGATCAAGTCTTACTTACATGAGCTTTGAAATGTAAATCAACTGTGATACTTTAACTTGCACTTACATATAACAACTATTTCATGTGTTCTATCCTATACACTCAAAACCTGCAACGACATTTATTCTATTACACATTGAATCTGTAGACATGATGCATTACCTTAAATCTTCAATATCAAATACTATCATAAAACCTTTAGCAGTACCTGACTTAAAACTTCTCCTGATTCCCACATTCATGTCATCAGTTATTCTTCTATCACATACTCATCAATATGAAAGGCTTGCATTTACTTAACTCTTCATATATTCGTGTCACTTAGTTGCTTTTGGAAATAGCTTTTCATGTACAGTTGGCATACAATCAATTTCAACGCATACTCCAGTCATTACATGCTATTTCTACTTTCGCACACATAGTGCCTTGTCTCCATCAACAAGTTACTTCTATATAACTTTTACATGAATTACGTTCATAAACCAACAGTCCTAATGCTGTGTGATTATATCTCGAAATGGTACTGTTGTTTATTCTAACTATGTCACTGATTCAAACAGTTTAGTACATTACCCATTCATTAAACTTTGAAATGCAAGCTTATCTCATACTTAGCTTTCGTCGAATATGAACCTCTAATTTACATACAACAGCTATGTTATGTGTTCTATCTTATACACTCAACCTGTAGAGACATTCATTCTGTTACATCCATGAACATGACGTGATAAAATTCATATCATCTCAAAACATTTTAACAGCGCTTGTCTTCAAACATATGCCGAATCCCACATAGCTTGTTTGTTACACTACCAATTCATTTCAATGCGAGCTAATCTTGCATCACTCATTTCATGCGACATAACTTTTCACTTTACTTATTCCTACAATGCTACTACTATGTGCTCTAAACTTTATGAGATCACTTTCACTTCCATCTCACACTTTCTCCGTCATATAACTAAGTGAATGAAGTTGGTGATACATTATCTGACTAAACTCATTGAGCCACATTCTACACGAACAGATATTGCTAACATGGATCATATAAAACGCTAAGTCTTGTAATAGGGTTGACTATGCTATGGACTTAGCGATTTATCTATGTAACTTACACTTTTAAAACGCTTAATCCCTAAATCTCAACACAGGGACACCTATCCTATGGATTTAGGGATTTAGGAGTTTTGCTGTGTAATCTAGTAAACGTATGTCTCTGTCAGCATACGACTTTTAACATTCATGTAACTCGCTTGAACTAAATTCACTTTGATGATGGATGATAAAATCCATGCATGCAGTCATTTAGTAGAGTTTCCACTTGTCTGCATTTGTGAAGACGTTTTCCTATCACTCTTGCTGATTTTCTTGTTCACTGTAAATCATATCAGCAGATCATTTAACGGTTGCAATCTGTCGAACAACATTCATATCAACACTACAAATGTCGTAGAATTCTAAACCTCTGTATGACCCTGTATTTCACTTAGGTTTTATTTACTCTTTGGTCATTGTCTACCTAGAATTTCAAGATGCTTCAAATTGCAAAAGTCACACTGGTGAGATTTACAGTTCTAACCCCATGTTAATTACAGCAAACGTATAAAGCAAACACATGTGAGACAAGACATTAATTACATCGCTTATTTCTATCCATCATCATTACCTTATGTTTAGCATGATATGCAAAAGTCTTTAATGTCACACATTTTTTTCTCACTCGTGCTTTTCGTCTTAACACTTGGTTTGTGTTAGTCAAAGCTTCATGAATTTTCCAACCATTCATCATAAAACGTCCAACGAATCCTACCTTGTACAAAACATGGATGTTAAAATACAACACCGACTGATGAATGATGTTCATATATTCCTAGCTTGGATAACAAGAAACTTTCATGCGTTGACTATTATATATTTTCCTAATCAACTCTTTACACACTTATTATTTCAATCACTAAGATACGTACAATGTATTCAACTCTTCTATTGAACATGCATCAGTCATGTTTCAGCTGACCGCATCAAATGTAAAGTGCATAACATAATGAGCATGTAACTATCTCTCATCAACGACATGAAATCTGTGTTCTCATCATGAAATTGAGTCTTGCGTTCAAAGTTATTTTATAAAGCGAACACATGCATCATGTGTTGCATGCATTCTACACTAAAAGAGATCGTTAATTTGTGTTCTATAAAACCCTAAATCCCGAAATCCATCCGTAGATAGCCATACCCTTAGATTATGGACTTTAGGAATGTATCCATGTCATTGACGAGTTCAAGAATGTACTTGACATTGTTTTGTTGACTTCATCCGCAGCAAAGGTGCATAACATATCCATACATCTAAAAACATCCGTTTACAGAACATTCAACTTTATTTCTAACTTTATTTTATAGTTTACCTATCTTAAAAACTCTGAAATGATTCTAACTCTATTCCTAACATTACAAACAACAACTTTATTTCTAATTTTACAAACACTGAAATGATTCTAACATTATTTTATCAATGATGTTAAATCAAAGATCAAATAAAGTATTTTTAATGACGACTTTTTGCTAACTATACTTTAGAAGTAACGAGCCTCTACTGATGCCATGTAGTTGATTTCCATAAACGGTAGACTTGTTACACTTCGCGGTAGTATTATTCATCAACGGTTTATCATGTTGAGTTCAATCTTCAAAATAAGCATATTTGGAACATCGCATGTCTCCCTGCTTTTTCTGCTGATTTTACTAACTTACTTTTTCTTCAATACTTGTATAGCAATCGACTGCGATACAGTAAAGTAACTTATGCGTTCAGAGCTTGTTCACTACCGAAGAGAGAAGTCTGTGATGTGTTGCATGTGGTGCAAGGGTAGCCTCCCATTTCATTCCATTTCATCATTTATTCTTCCCCTCTGCATTCCATATCCGAAGATATGTGGCGGGCTTGGGACCGCTTTAGCTGCATTAGAAGGTAGCCCTCAAGAGGGCTCATGGGGCGTTCTCTATCCACCGACACTACTGTCACTTCCACGACTACTGCAAGAACTCTGAAAGGAAAATGGTAGTAAATGAGATGGGGTGGAGAAATGATTGTGTAGAATAGCCTTACTGAGAACCTTCATTCTAGCTTTTCTGACGACGAAGTCATCAAGCTCTCCATTGATATTCATCGTCATGTGGAGGCAGCGAACTCCAACCCCCTCGTAGCACGACTGCGTTTCATTCAAATCGCTGGAGATGGTGAGGACATCACATACGTTATTTTCAAAGAGGGAAAGATGAACCTCATACACTCTCCTTTTTCGACACTTCTCACGCTCATGCAACCGCTCAACTTCCGACAACAACCTCTTATTAATTCCTTTCACCTCCTCTGTCTCTTTCACCACACTTCGCATCTCCTCAATCTCTCCATCCTTCCTCAACAAGTTCGCCTCCAAACTGCTAGTCTTACTCGCCTTCTTCAACAGCTCACTTCTCTCCTCCATCCATTCTTTCTCCATCTGTCTCAATCTTTCCAACTCCACTCTCGTCTCCTTAAAGCTTTCCACCTTCACCTTCAACTGCTCATTCATCGTCAATAGCCTTCTATTCGTCTCCTCAACCGCTCTCACTCGACCCTTCATCTTCACATACTCATCCCTCGTGTTCCCTTCATCCCTCCGAGGCGATGATGCCGCCAACGGCTTTCGTACTTCCTGACTCTCCCTGTCTTTCTTTCCCACTCTTCCTTCAAATCACCTATATCTCCAAACAAATCTTCCATCACCACATCCAAATCAACCTCATCAGTCTCTTCCTAATTTTCGCTCTCAACTCCACTTCCTCAGTCGCATGCTCATCACTCTTCTCAGACATCCCCTTCGCAATCGAAGCTACATCCTTATCATTCTCCTCCATTCCCAACAATATCCCCTCAAACCATGACTTAAACCCCTTCTCCCCGATGTTCCCAGTCTCACACTGCAAATGCGCCTTCAGAAACTCTGCCTCATCCCCCATCGCACATATCCGACAAGACACACACAGCCTCAACATCACCTTCCTCTGATGGCCCATCGTCCCCTCTTTAGCTTTCAGATGCTTCTTAAGGTCGCTGCCTCGTGCGATGCGGCCGCAACTGCATTTGCCGACAAGCATCCTTGCATTGCACTGCTTAGTCATTGTAAAGATTCTGTAAAGATAGGGTAAAATTTGATAGAAAGTGTTTATAGGATACTACTTGCTGATATGCATTGAAAGACTAGGTCACCAAACATTTGATAGCAAACGTTGGAATAAAATCGTCA
Source organism: Prostheceraeus crozeri (assembly GCA_907163375.1). Lineage (NCBI taxonomy): Eukaryota > Metazoa > Platyhelminthes > Polycladida > Euryleptidae > Prostheceraeus > Prostheceraeus crozeri. The sequence goes on from CAJQUW010010120.1 coordinate 73,072, forward strand.
ACCAAATGTAGAGAGTATGATTCCTAGCTTTATCCTAAAACCCAAAGTTTGATAGCAAACCTTGTCAGAGCACTCACCGTTCGTCTTGCAACTTGAAACAGGAATGAAGTTGAGAGAGAAGACGCGGTTTATATACCCAGTGAGCACAAATCCATGATTCAGACCTTCCTTATTTGGCCATGTGTTTGACATGACAACAGCAGTTTTACCATTTATGGGCATCGGCAGTCACCATGCTTTCAATGACCAACTCCCAACACAAAGACTGGTTACCCTATGACGCGAAAAGGTTTGACGTCAGTGCCTGCAGTAACCCTCTCGGTTTTACCAAGTTACAATGACAAACGATAGACGTTGCCAACCCTGAGTTGCTGAGGCTATACGAGATGTCACAAAGGTCTGATAGCAAGCCAGCAACCCTTTAAGTGTTAAGCTCTTGAATCCGTTACAGGCATTACTCAGAAGGGATTTTATCCCAGGTCCAAGGCCTCGACCCACAAATCCAACCTCGGGCGGACAGAGCGTGCGTCATGTCACTGTGTTGGTATCCGGGCCCCGATTTTGACACAAAAACCGGTGTAGTTGTTTACAAGCGGAAACGTCCCAAGTCGTTGCCTTGTTCAGCTTCATAGCAAGCCGTGATTTACAAGCGTTTCGCAATGGAGATGTTTAGGTGCCACCCATGACAAGATAGCTAAGACTCAACCGATTGGCGTTCAAAGTGCTACATTGAGAACTGTGTCAAATGCCCAACATGAGTTGCCCTAGAGGTTTCGGTCTAAAATATGACACACTCCCTTGCCACACTTATCACTACGGCATCATCCGCCGTCCCGAAGAACACCCTGTCATTGGAATATTACAGCAAAACTCTCCGTACCATGCTCGCTTTCACTGAAAAGCCACTTGTATCATGTAAAGACATGCTCAGACATCATGACAATTCCTTTCGTTGAATTCAGCAGGGTCGAAAACTCCAGAAAACCTCCAAAAATAATGAATTTAAATTTTTTTGCATTTAGTACTACTTATGAAATTTTATAAGTAGTCTGCAAGTGTAGGTCTGATCAATAGCGATCGAATCTTTTTGAATCAAGTCAAAAGGACTTGTAGAAGCAAAGTTACAAGCCTTTCAAGTTTTGGAGTCTTTTATGGCCTGGAGACGAAGGCCATCTCCTGGTGAACCTTTAAGTCTGACACCTTAGCTGATATCAGCCATGAAATTTTCTAAGTCGGTTCCGAAATTTGGAATGTCCGATGCTATCATCGGAGCTTCGGAGAGACGACCTACCTTTGACAATCTCTCTCGTCTTAATGAAAAGTCTCAGTCGGTTCCCAGCTTATATACTTTGTGACGATCAGCAGATGACATAATCTCAATCATCCAAAACTTTAAACCCGTCTATATCCGGTTCTACTGCTCCGATTGACTTAAAATTTTGAGTGCCATGTTTTCTCGCTCTCCCCTTTCATTTAAGCGATCCCTCGACTCTCTACGATCACCAGAAACCGAGTTGAAAAAACTTGGAAAATGCGCAAAAATTCGATTTTAAACATGCTCTCATTTGGAAACGAAACCTTCCACACATCTGAAAAGATAGGATCCTAGAGAACAAAGTGCGGTCTTGCCCCTAAAAGAAACTCGAGCTCTTCATTCACTTCTATTCCTGAGTGGGTCGTCACCAAAGTAGGCCACAATTTAACATTTTCACGAAAAAATCCCAAGTGTTACCATGTCGATGCAGAATTGCACGTAGAGTCCGAATCTGGTCTCCGTTTTCCCATACGAGGCTTCGTTCACCCGCTAGATACATTTTCATAAAAATTCTAACTCTGTCGTTTTTCGGTGATGGACAAAAATCTTAAAGTCACTCTCATACCTCAACGCACGAACGTAGAGACACGCCGTTTCGTCCACTGCATTTGTCTCACTCTTAGATTTCAAACAAGCTATTAGATCTCTAGAACCAAAGTTGGAAGTCTCGTCCAGAGGGGGGTCAGAACTTTTTCTCTCCGATTCCGCTGGAAACAACCTTCCTAAACCAAAATTTCACGTAGACTCCGAATCTGCCCTCCGTTTTTCCATCCGAGCAATCCGTCATGCCGAAAAACGGTTTTCAGAGATTCCTACGATTTTCCTCTCTAAACCCAGGGAAACCTGGACATAGGAGGCTTTCCACTGCATTTTTTTCACTATTAGCTTTCAAACGCGCTATCACACGACTTTCTTCCATCTCTAGAACCAGAGTTGAAGTCTGACAGGAGGGGGGGGACGTCCCAAAAATTTTTTCTCTCCGATTCCGCTGGAAACAACCTTCCTAACCCAAAATTTCACGTAGAATCCGAATCTGCCTTCCGTTTTTCCATCCGAGCACTCCTTTTGCCCGAAAAACGGCCTTTCTCATCCCAAAACGACCAAAACCCGCCTTTTCTAACTCTGGCGGTTTTCAGAGATTCCTACCCTTGCCTCACAGGACAACTCCTCCTTCCTTCCTTCCTAACCCAAAATTTCACGTAGAATCCGAATCTGCCCTCCGTTTTCCCATCCGAGGCCTCCTTCATTCCGAAATATGACCTTTCTCATCCCAAAACGACCACAACTCACCTTTTTCTAACTCTAACGTTCCTAGATTCCTACCCTTGCTTCACAGGAGAACACCTCCTTCCTTCCTTCCTTCCAGAGGGGGGGGGTAGGGAACGGTTTCCTCCTCACGGACCCATTCCTCCATCACATCCTTGGCGAAGAGGGGGGGGTCGGCATTTCACATTTCACATTTTGCACTTGATTTTGCTGGGGGATCACTACTACAATCAATGTTTCATGTATTTCAGTGAATGACGTTAAATCACGGGACAGCACATTATATTAATTATTACCACACTAGCGAGGACTTATATATAAACGGTATGATTTTATTATGTGTTTTATTAATGAGTGGAATCCCAGATTACTTTACATCAGGCTATACAATCCTAATTATTAAGAGGTCCGGAACAGAGTGCTATTAATAAATAAGCAATGCATGCATGTCATTGAGCAATGTACATGTATCATGTTAATCAGTAGTAAATGATAATGCAATTCATCTTGCCTGCAACGGATCGCGATTTATGAAAAACTAAATACGTTAAATTGGCGATGTTCCGGACCTTGGTGACTTCGTATAGGCTTCGAAAGCTATACTGGAAATTCTAGCGAGATGTCTCGCTCTTTGCTACTGTTGAACCGTATTTACTCTGTCAATCGATGTGACAGCCAAATTTGCATGGTTGCAAACCAACATTTGCCGCTTTGATCTATTTACTTAACTTAACAATGCTTACAACATTCAGTCTTTGTAACAAACCATAGAAACTTTGCTTCGTAACATCAATAAGATATGATATGTAACGCAATCTGATGTCATTATACACCGAACATTCACAAATAAAATGAAATACAGTTTCTATTGTTCTATCATTGCACAAACTGCATATTCTTTCTTCATATTCTAATCTATTTCTATAACTTCCTGTTCTTACCGCTAAATTATGATTTCCATGCATCATTTTTAACAATGGTGCTGTATCTTTATGTGCTAAATTTAGGGTCAGATAATGTTTTATTGAGCAATCAATTTGTGCTGATTCCAAATAATCGGTTCAGTGCGACTTCTTTTGGCGTCATTTATCCATTCAGTTTTAAAATGATCAGTCAATCTAGTTTTAATAATATTTTTACATCTCCAATAGTTAAATTTAAGTTGACTATATTTTCTTCAAGATGTGATAGATTTAGTCGCTTGATAAGTCCCCTTATTCTCCAAGACCATGTATATAAGTAGTTATTGCTATTCGAACTGAGTGAAATATGATCAAAGCAAATTTTCATAATACATTTATTCTGACTAAAAAGAATTCTAATACAAAAGTTAATTACTGCTTTATAGAAATAATATTCTAGAGGAGTAACCCAAACTCACCTATCAAACGGTAGTTTGCAGTTGTAGCTGACAAATGATAGAAACGTTTATAGAATTGAAACTGTATTTTACTTAATTCAGAAAATTTCTTATGAAAGCAAAATTCTCCACCGTATATCATTTTTGATAAAGCCAACATTTCAAAGGTATTCCTTAGAATTGTTCCATTAGCTTCTCCAAGTTCTTTCAATGTTTTGGTGGTTAGGTACGCTGATTGATTTCCTTTTTTTAACTAAAAAAAGTGAATGTAAGTGTTTTTTTAGTATTACATTAATTAATTAATTTACATGAACGACAACGCCACTTGTCACATGAATTGTGTAACTAATTCATTCAATGCTCAAGCCGGCATGCGAACTTTAAAATGGCCCGCGCTTGCTCACCAGACCTCAATCCAATTGAAAATGTCTGCAGGCTACTGAAGCGTGGTGTGAGGCGATCAATTTTCCTTGGAGATGGTCTTTCTCGACTTGAAGCTTTGCTAAGGCAAGAGTGGGAGAGTTTAGATAAAGAAGTAATCAACCGCTTGATCAAAAGCATGCCTTCCCGGATTAGACAAGTGATTCCACTTTCTGTTGAGGCTACAAAATATTATTGACCACCAGCGAACGTACCACGGACCCTTTTAATCTTTCGGCAGATAGGCTAAGGAATACACAATTCTTGCAAAGTTCGTACCGTTGACCAAACGACGGGAGGTCATGGTCACTAAAGCAGCACAACAAAAATCAAGCTCCTCTTTCTTTTAGCGCATCGATTTCTATTAGTACCAAAATTAATCAGAAGTTAGCGACAGATCGGCGTCCCGCGCCTTCATAGGTCGACAGAAACAAGGTGGACCTTAAAAGAAAGGAGATCTTGATTTTTGCTTTGCTTCTATAAAAATTCATATAGGCTAGAATATTCACATATCAGCAGAATATAGGATTCTGAAAATTCTATTTGAGATAAAAATATGTTTAATTAACATGCCGCTCTTTAAGTCAGTGGTGGGTGCGATTCCGAATCGTGCGACTCATGGCACCATTAATCGAAAATCGCGTGATTCTGCTTATTTTGAAATTTTCTCAAATTCAGTGATTAGAAGTTCACAGTCAGTCTAGAATGCATTCTTTTTATTTTCTAGATCATTGAAGGTTTTATTATTAATTTGACCATTTCTATTAAAACTGAGATTATGAGACACTTAGTCTATTTAGACATTAAAATTATTGCCACCCCATTACTTTATATGATTCTATATTTTTGAATGTTTTAGTGATGCAGCATTATAAATCAGAACACGGAGGTCGTAAACAAGATATAAAATGAAAGCATTTTCCAGCAGGAAGCCCACTATAAATTTTTGTAGCAAATAAAATAGCAAAATGACCACTTTTCATCGCAAATTGTACTTAAATAATTTTGAATGCAAACCAAGGCCTTTCTGTAGGAACAACCTACCGTCATCAGGGAAACAATCTAACTGAAGGGTACATGCACATAAATTTCTACAAAAGATATTCAAAATTATCAAGCCATAGAGTACTATAAAACCTAGGTAGATCTATGGTCAGCAAAGACTATGTTCAAAGCACCAAAGAAATGATATAACTACTAAAAGCAAAAAAAGAAGAGACATCAGAAAACAGAGAGATAAAATGAAGAGCCTGAATGAGAAAGTTGACTGTTTAAAATTGGGGACCTCTTCTTTATGAAGAGGGCCTCGGAAATACGAACAAAATGAGTTTTGTAAATGATCGAAACATTGTTCATGATGTCACGTCTGCTGCAGGTATTACATTCAAGCAAATGGTCGAAAATTGGACCAGGTCTTGACACATGTTCATGAAATCTTCTACCTAGATGTCGTGTTGTCTCACCGATGTATGTGGTATACTGATCACCAGCACACTTGAATTCATAAACCACCGATGAGACAAGGGACCTCGGGGTAGAAGACTTTAGAGGAAAAAACTCTCGCAGTCTGGTGCTACGAAAAGAAAAAGCACAATGTGGTCTTATTTTCACAGGTATCAGCCTTTTAACACGCCTGGAATACATGATACTTTCCTTGTCAAAATATCTGAAAGTAAAAGTCTGTCTTCTGATGTTACTTTCTTCACTCATTGAGTCTTCTTGGTTCACTTGCCTAGGAATTACAATTTTGTCAAGCGTCTCTTTTAGATGTTTCTCCACAAACCACAAAGGGTAATTGTTTGCTGCTAAAATTTTTTTCAATTTTCTTATTTCTTCGTGAAACAACTCCCAGCTGCTGGATAGCCGATAAGCACGGTAAATGCTGCCAATTATCAAACCTCTTTTCCAATTCATTGGAACATTGGAACGAAAATTCAGGTGAATATGAGTATTCGATGGCTTGCGATACAGGCTATATTCAACCGAAGTCGATAGTCTATGCAACATGACATCAAGAAAAGCGAGTTTGTTGATTTTTTCTGATTCACAAGTGAATTTTAAATTTGGATGTCTGGAGTTGATGAAGAGAAGAAAAGCATCAATCTTTGATTTGTCTTCAAAAACGCAAAATAAATCATCGACATAGCGAACACAAGTAGTGAGTCCATCCCAAAGTCAAGGACAGAATGAACAACGATGAGTCATCATGCTGACTCAGCCCCCCCCTCTGGAAGGAAGGAAGAAGGGAGAGGGCCAAGGATGTGCTGGAAGGGATGGGTCCGAGAGTCAGAAAAAGGTGGGTTTTGGACGTTTTGAGATGAGACAGGTCTTACTTCGGGCAGAAGGAGTGCTCGGATGGGGAAACGGAAGCCAGATTCGGACTCTACGTGAAATTTTGGGTTACGGAGATGATTTCCAGCGGAATCGGAGAGAAAAAATTTTTTGTACGTTCCCCCCTCCCCCCTCCTGTCTGACTTCCAACTCTGGTTCTAGAGATGGAAGAGAGTCGTGCGATAGCGCGTTTGAAAGCTAAGAATTAGAAAAATGCAGTGGAAAGCATCATATGTCCAGGTTTTCTTGGGTTTAGAGAGGAAAATGGCTTGAAAATGGCAGGAATCTCCGAAAAACGACAGAGTTAGAAAAAGGTGGGTTTTGGACGTTTTGGGATGAGAAAGGTCTTATTTTGGGCAGAAGGAGTGCTAGGATGGGGAACGGAAGCCAGATTAGGATTCTACGTGAAATTTGGGTTAGGGAGGTGACTTCCAGCGGAATCGGAGAGAAAAAGTTCTGACCTCCCCCCTCTGGACGAGACTTCCAACTTTGGTTCTAGAGATGGAAGAGAGTCGTGCGATAGCACGTTTGAAAGCTAAGAGTGAGACAAATGCAGTGGACGAAACGGCGTGTCTCTACGTTTGTTCGTTTAGGTGTTATAGTGAATTTAAGATTTTTGACCATCACCGAAAAAACGACAGAGTTAGAATTTTTAAAAAAATGGCTCTAGCGGATGAACGAAGCATTGTATGAGAAAACTGACACCAGATTTGGAATCAGCATGCAATTCTGCACTTAGAGGGTGAGTTTCAAGTGAATCGGAGAGAAAATGTCGAAAATTTTCTATAGTTTTCTATAGCATTTTCCAAGTTTTTTCAACTCGGCTTCTGGTAATCGTAGAGAGTCGAGGGATGGCTTAAATGAAAGGTGAGAGCGAGAAAACGTGACTGTCAAAATTTGAAGTCAATCGGAGCAGAAGAACCAGAGATAGAAGTGTTTAAAGCTTTGGATGATAGAGATTACGTCATCAGCTGATCGCCACAAACTATATAAGTGGAGTCTCCACTTGTGGGAATCAGTTCTCCTCCCGACTTGGTTGGGGTAGGTGAACTCCGGAGCTCCGATGATGGCATCGGAAATTCCAAATTTCATTTCTGATATCAGCTAAGGCGTCAGACTTAAAGGCTTGCCAGGAGATGTTTCCAGGCCATAAAACACTCCAAAACTTGAAAGGCTTGTAACTTTGCTTCTACAAGTCCTTTTGACTTGATTCAAAAAAGGTTCGATAGCTATTGATCAGACCTACACTTGCAGACTACTTATATTATTTCATAAGTAGCACTAAATGCTAAAATATCTAAATTTGCTTTTTTTTATGTTTTATAAGGTTTTCGACCCTGCTGAATTCAACGAAAGGATTTGTCATGATGTCTGAGCATGTCTTTACATGATACAAGCGGCTTTTCACTGAAAGCGAGCATGGTACGGAGAGTTTTGCTGTAATATTCCAATGACAGGGTGTTCCTTCGGGACGCCGGATGATGCCGTAGTGATAAGTGTGGCAAGGGAGTGTGTCATATTTTAGACCGAAACCTCTGGGCAACTCATGTTGGACATTTGACACAGTTCTCAATGTAGCACTTTGAACGCCAATCGGTTGAGTCTCAGCTATCTTGTCATGGGTAGCTACTAAACATCTCCATTGCAAAACGCTTGTAAATCGCGGCCTGGGCTTGCTATCAAGCACGTTTGATGTCTGGCTATCAAGTCATCTCAACGTGAAGTGGAGACCTTCGATATAATGCTTCTTGCGGTGAGGCGTTCCTTTTGGACGCCGAGCACTGCCGCAGATGGAAGGAGGGCAAGGGACGGTGTCATACTCTAGACTGAAACCGCTGAGCTGTTGCTTATGTTGGGCATGTGACACCGATGTCAACGGACTCTTTTCAATCGCTCGGTCATGAGTGCTTTAGCCATCTCCCGTAGGTTTTCTTTAAGATTCTCCACCAACGCTGTGAGACCGCCTCTGACCAAGGCTAAATGAAATGGAATGAATTGGAAGTGACATTCATCAACCATACGCAACCACAAGCTCATTTCTCCCTTCGCTAGTAAGCAAGCTCTTGTTAATGTAGTCAGAAAGTGCATCATGGTTTGAAAAAGCAAAGTTTAGTGTAGTCAAATAGTTTTACCGTGACACACGTTTGTGAAAGTAAAGTTTGATTATTGAAGTTTTATGACTGACCGAACTCACAACAGCATTAGAAAGTTTTTATCCTTAGTTGATATCCGGACTGCAGTGTGCAAAATGTTTTATGCGACAGTCTTTTCACAAACAGTAAAGTGTAAATTCAGAGTGAATACATCTGTTAGGTATGCATCAACTTTGGATGTGAATTAAAGCGAATCATGTTAGATGTACAGAATGAATTGAATATTAGACAACGCATGCAAGTTTTTGACGACTTGAGTGCGTCATGAAAAAACTCAAGTCTAAGTTTAACATGTTGGATATAAAAAGTGAGATCGATAGGAATAAGTGTTGAATGTTTTATAAAACCAGGTAAAGTCTTGACACAAACGTTGAGTGTGTGAGGGCTAGTTCCATGACATTTAATCGCGTGGGTCATAGCACAAGTCCTAAAGTCCATAATCCAAGGGTAGGGTCATCTACGGTTGGATTTAGGGATTTAGGGTTTTATATCACACGCGTTAACCGTTAGTGTAGAATACCTGAAGCACATGTTCGCTTAAAATTCTAAACGCAAACGTTGAAATAAGTTTTGTAAGAAGTTAAAAACATTGACATGATGTTGTGAAAGTAGAAACTTAGCGAACGTTGAAAAAAGTTTTATGAAATGTTTCTGCAGTCACTATCGTTAGCGTACCAGCTTTACTGAATGTGTTGTTTGCCTTTATCAAATTGAATTCGTGTGTAGACTGTTTTGTAGATAGAGACAGATAGTGTTAAACGTTTTTGCAGTCTGCATTGACAGCATACAAGTATACACATAACATCATGTAACGTTTCTTAAAAGAGTCGAATGCATATGAGTTAGGAAACACTCAAGACATATGTGAGATAAAAATCAACCTACTAGATTAAGTGAGTACCTCACAAAAGTGTTGCATATGTTTTACGGGAAACTTGTAAAGGAGAACTGTGCATCGAGAACGTTTACTATCATCATAGACAAATGAACATGAATGATATATTCTAACTTCAACTTTCTGACGCTCAAATGAAATTCTTAAACATGAATCTCTAGACTCCGTGATGTAAAACTACATGACGAGTGACAACAACTTTATGTTGATAAAACTTTCATAGGTTGATGATTGCAGTCGCGTTTAAAGTTGATATAAAAACCTGTAGAAACGCATAAGTTTTAGATGCAGTTCAACGTTGTGACTCGTACATTGAACTAACAAAATGAACAAGTCTGTGTAGAGGTACATAACACGCTCATCGATATGAAACAGAAAAGCATGTAATGTCATTGAATTATCAAAGGAAAGTATTTGAGTTACAAGTCTGTGTTGACGAGAGTGGAACTATTTCATTGGTATGAAACAGTGAACATTACATTAGAACATTAGGACTGTCCATGAGTATTGTAAAGAAAGGTTAGAATCAAATGTGTAAGTTTGCTTTTCATGTGCATGAAAAATTAAGAGAATCAACACGTGTCTTATTTCTAAACGAATCGTGCATTGCTTGTAAGTTGATAATAGAATCAACATTGAAACCTGCATCAAGTGATTTTCTGTGCGAATGCAGACGATGTGAAAATGACACACTGATTGACATTTAGCAATGCTTGCAATATTCAATGCGCTGCCATTCAAAAGCAGCTAAAACGTTTATCATAAAACCTATCAGTGAAACAGATGTCATGGTCATATCTTCCAACCCTCATGTGCGCACAAAGGTTCACGAGTAGAGACAGCGCACTCTGTCGCCTGTTTGTCGCGCTGCCCCCTCAGCAGATAGGGTGTGCCAAGAAAACAAAGATGAATGACAGCGCAGCCGGTTGGCGAACATCTGTCGCATTAAATACATTGCCCCCTATACACATTGAATTTTCTGTCGCATCTGTCCAACGAACAAGGATGTAGGAACTTATCGTCATCTCAGACCTCCCACCTAGCTGATTCCCACACAGCTCATTGCTATCGCACCGGAGATATCATCGTGGCGACTGAAAGGATTCTCAAGTTGACAATTCGTTACTGTGCACTGTCACAGTTTCGCACGCGCAAGTAACCATTTGCTGATAAAGCATGGACACTAACGATTTGTTCAAGGCTTCAATGCCTTGCTAGCCAGTGTCAAACTTTTGTGTAACAAGTGTAAAACTTGTCCAACACACATCTTAAAAGTCCTAGCTGCCATGAAATCATCATGTGTAAAGTTTTAAAGCTCATATGATAAGTAGCAAGGATCTATTGCAGTTACATGATGTAAAATATAAACGTGTGTAGAGAGAGGATAACTCTTAGACGTGAAGTCATGAATTTTATTTCTTCACCACCCGTCAAATGGAAATAGTAATGGTGTTAGTTACATTTGAAGAATCATCAGAGCAAAATGTTCTATAGTAATGCAGGCAGTTGATTGACTTAGCAGTAGAGCCACATCCATGTCACTATATGTAAAGTCTGAAATCATGTTAGAATCCTTTCAGCATTTGTAACGTTAGAGATAATAGGTTTAACAAGCTCATAGCACGTTAGAGAGTTGACTGTACTAAGATCTAAGGATGTGATGGTCACATTGGAATTCAAGTGATTTGATGTCACCTTAATGAAGACAGAAATGTGTTTATGGTTGCATGTGGTGCAAGTTTGGCTTCCCTTCATTCCATTTCATTATTTATCCTTCCCCTCTGCATTCCATATCCGAGGATATGTGGCGAGCTTGGGACCGCTTTAGCTGCATTAGAAGGAAGTTCTTATAAGAACTCCTCTAGTTCTTATAAGCACTCTTTCTATACCCTTCCCGTGAATGCATCATGAGTTCTTATAAGAACTTCCTTCTAATGCAGCTAAAGCGGTCCCAAGCTCGCCACATATCCTCGGATATGGAATGCAGAGGGGAAGGATAAATAATGAAATGGAATGAAGGGAAGCCAAACTTGCACCACATACAACCATAAACACATTTCTATCTTCATTAAGATGACATTAAATCACTTGAATTCCAATATGACCATCACATCCTTAGATCTTAGTACAGTCAACTCTCTAACGTGCTATGAGCTTGTTAAACCTATTATCTCTAACGTTACAAATGCTGAAAGGATTCTAACATGATTTCAGACTTTACATATAGTGACATGGATGTGGCTCTACTGCTAAGTCAATCCACTGCCTGCATTACTATAGAACATTTTGCTCTGATGATTCTTCAAATGTAACTAACACCATTACTATTTCCATTTGACGGGTGGTGAAGAAATAAAATTCATGACTTCACGTCTAAGAGTTATCCTTTCTCTACACACGTTTATATTTTACATCATGTAACTGCAATAGATCCTTGCTACTTATCATATGGGCTTTAAAACTTTACACATGATGATTTCATGGCAGCTAGGACTTTTAAGATGTGTGTTGGACAAGTTTTACACTTGTTACACAAAAGTTTGACACTGGCTAGCAAGGCATTGAAGCCTTGAACAAATCGTTAGTGTCCATGCTTTATCAGCAAATGGTTACTTGCGCGTGCGAAACTGTGACAGTGCACAGTAACGAATTGTCAACTTGAGAATCCTTTCAGTCGCCACGATGATATCTCCGGTGCGATAGCAATGAGCTGTGTGGGAATCAGCTAGGTGGGAGGTCTGAGATGACGATAAGTTCCAACATCCTTGTTCGTTGGACAGATGCGACAGAAAATTCAATGTGTATAGGGGGCAATGTATTTAATGCGACAGATGTTCGCCAACCGGCTGCGCTGTCATTCATCTTTGTGTTCTTGGCACACTCTATCTGCTGAGGGGGCAGCGCGACAAACAGGCGACAGAGTGCGCTGTCTCTACTCGTGAACCTTTGTGCGCACATGAGGGTTGGAAGATATGACCATGACATCTGTTTCACTGATAGGTTTTATGATAAACGTTTTAGCTGCTTTTGAATGGCAGCGCATTGAATATTGCAAGCATTGCTAAATGTCAATCAGTGTGTCATTTTCACATCGTCTGCATTCGCACAGAAAATCACTTGATGCAGGTTTCAATGTTGATTCTATTATCAACTTACAAGCAATCCACGATTCGTTTAGAAATGAGACACGTGTTGATTCTCTTAATTTTTCATGCACATGAAAAGCAAACTTACACATTTGATTCTAACCTTTCTTTACAATACTCATGGACAGTCCTAATGTTCTAATGTAATGTTCACTGTTTCATACCAATGAAATAGTTCCACTCTCGTCAACACAGACTTGTAACTCAAATACTTTCCTTTGATAATTCAATGACATTACATGCTTTTCTGTTTCATATCGATGAGCGTGTTATGTACCTCTACACAGACTTGTTCATTTTGTTAGTTCAATGTACGAGTCACAACGTTGAACTGCATCTAAAACTTATGCGTTTCTACAGGTTTTTATATCAACTTTAAACGCGACTGCAATCATCAACCTATGAAAGTTTTATCAACATAAAGTTGTTGTCACTCGTCATGTAGTTTTACATCACGGAGTCTAGAGATTCATGTTTAAGAATTTCATTTGAGCGTCAGAAAGTTGAAGTTAGAATATATCATTCATGTTCATTTGTCTATGATGATAGTAAACGTTCTCGATGCACAGTTCTCCTTTACAAGTTTCCCGTAAAACATATGCAACACTTTTGTGAGGTACTCACTTAATCTAGTAGGTTGATTTTTATCTCACATATGTCTTGAGTGTTTCCTAACTCATATGCATTCGACTCTTTTAAGAAACGTTACATGATGTTATGTGTATACTTGTATGCTGTCAATGCAGACTGCAAAAACGTTTAACACTATCTGTCTCTATCTACAAAACAGTCTACACACGAATTCAATTTGATAAAGGCAAACAACACATTTAGTAAAGCTGGTACGCTAACGATAGTGACTGCAGAAACATTTCATAAAACTTTTTTCAACGTTCGCTAAGTTTCTACTTTCACAACATCATGTCAATGTTTTTAACTTCTTACAAAACTTATTTCAACGTTTGCGTTTAGAATTTTAAGCGAACATGTGCTTCAGGTATTCTTCACTAACGGTTAACGCGTGTGATATAAAACCCTAAATCCCTAAATCCAACCGTAGATGACCCTACCCTTGGATTATGGACTTTAGGACTTGTGCTATGACCCACGCGATTAAATGTCATGGAACTAGCCCTCACACACTCAACGTTTGTGTCAAGACTTTACCTGGTTTTATAAAACATTCAACACTTATTCCTATCGATCTCACTTTTTATATCCAACATGTTAAACTTAGACTTGAGTTTTTTCATGACGCACTCAAGTCGTCAAAAACTTGCATGCGTTGTCTAATATTCAATTCATTCTGTACATCTAACATGATTCGCTTTAATTCACATCCAAAGTTGATGCATACCTAACAGATGTATTCACTCTGAATTTACACTTCACTGTTTGTGAAAAGACTGTCGCATAAAACATTTTGCACACTGCAGTCCGGATATCAACTAAGGATAAAAACTTTCTAATGCTGTTGTGAGTTCGGTCAGTCATAAAAGTTCAATAATCAAACTTTACTTTCACAAACGTGTGTCACGGTAAAACTATTTGACTACACTAAACTTTGCTTCTTCAAACCATGATGCACTTTCTGACTACATTAACAAGAGCTTGCTTACTAGCGAAGAGAGAAATGAGCTTGTGGTTGCGTGTGGTGGATGAATGTCACTTCCAATTCATTCCATTTCATTTAGCCTTGGTCAGAGGCGGTCTCACAGCGTTGGTGGAGAATCTTAAAGAAAACCTACGGGAGATGGCGAAAGCACTCATGACCGAGCGATTGAAAAGAGTCCGTTGACATCGGTGTCACATGCCCAACATAAGCAACAGCTCAGCGGTTTCAGTCTAGAGTATGACACCGTCCCTTGCCCTCCTTCCATCTGTGGCAGTGCTCGCCGTCCAATATCTAATATTCAATTCATTCTGTACATCTAACATGATTCGTTTTAATTCACATCCAAAGTTGATGTATACCTAACAGATGTATTCACTCTGAATTTACACTTCACTGTTTGTGAAAAGACTGTCGCATAAAACATTTTCCACACTGCAGTCCGGATATCAACTAAGGATAAAAACTTTCTAATGCTGTTGTGAGTTCGGTCAGTCATAAAAGTTCAATAATCAAACTTTACTTTCACAAACGCGTGTTGTGGTAAAAACTATTTGACTACACTAACGCTTACATTTTATGACATTTGTGTTTCATAAAACGTCATGATCAAACTTTCTAACCATACATCAACCTGTGTTGCAGTAAAACTTTTGTACAACATGACAAAGTTTCTAACAACACTCACGAGTAAAACTTCGATGATCAAACTTTACTGTCACAAACGTGTGTCACGGTAAAACTATTTGACTACACTAAACTTTGCTTCTGCAAAACATGTTAAACCTTCTAACTATACATCAACTTGTGTTGCAGTAAAACTTTTTTACAACATGATAAACTTTACTTTCACAAACGTGTGTTTCATAAACTTTCAGACTACATTATCATTTCATAAACTTGTGTTTCATGAAACGTCATGATCAAACCTTTTTAACTCCACTAACGAATGAAACTTGTACGACAATCAAACTTCACTTTCACAAACGTGTGTCACGGTAAAAACTATTTGACTACACTAAACTTTGCTTCTGCAAAACATGATACACTTTCTGACTACACTAACAAGAGTTTGTTTACTAGCGAAGGGAGAAATGAGCTTGTGGTTGCGTGTGGTGGATGAATGTCCCTTCCAATTCATTCCATTTCATTTAGCCTTGGTCAGAGGTGGTCTCACAGCGTTGGTGGAGAATCTTAAAGAAAACCTACGGGAGATGGCTAAAGCACTCATGACCGAGCGATTGAAAAGACGCTCCCTTGCCCTCCTTCCATCTGCGGCAGTGCTCGGCGTCCAAAAGGAACGCCTCACCGCAAGAAGCATTATATCGAAGGTCTCCACCTCACGTTGAGATGACTTGATAGCCAGACATCAAACGTGCTTGATAGCAGGCCCAGGCCGCGATTCACAAGCGTTTTGCAATGGAGATGTTTAGTAGCTACCCATGACAAGATAGCTGAGACTCAACCGATTGGCGTTCAAAGTGCTGCATTGAGAACTGTGTCAAATGTCCAACATGAGTTGCCCAGAGGTTTCGGTCTAAAATATGACACACTCCCTTGCCACACTTATCACTACGGCATCATCCGCCGTCCCGAAGGAACACCCTGTCATTGGAATATTACAGCAAAACTCTCCGTACCATGCTCGCTTTCAGTGAAAAGCCGCTTGTATCATGTAAAGACATGCTCAGACATCATGACAAATCCTTTCGTTGAATTCAGCAGGGTCGAAAACCTCATAAAACATCAAAAAATAGCAAATTAAGATTTTTTTGCATTTAGTACTACTTATGAAATAATATAAGTAGTCTGCAAGTGTAGGTCTGATCAATAGCTATCGAACCTTTTTTGAATCAAGTCAGAAGGACTTGTAGAAGCAAAGTTACAAGCCTTTCAAGTTTTGGAGTGTTTTATGGCCTGGAAACATCTCCTGGCAAGCCTTTAAGTCTGACGCCTTAGCTGATATCAGAAATGAAATTTGGAATTTCCGATGCCATCATCGGAGCTCCGGAGTTCACCTACCCCAACCAAGTCGGGAGGAGAACTGATTCCCACAAGTGGAGACTCCACTTATATAGTTTGTGGCGATCAGCTGATGACGTAATCTCAATCATCCAAAGCTCTAAACACTTATATCTCCTGTTCTACTGCTCCGATTGACTTCAAATTTTGACAGTCACGTTTTCTCGCTCTCACCTTTCATTTAAGCCATCCCTCGACTCTCTACAATTACCAGAAGCCGAGTTGAAAAAACTTGGAAAATGCGCAAAAATTCGATTTTAAAGATTCTCTCATTTGGAAACGAAACCTTCCACAGATCTGAAAAGGTGGGATCCTAGAGAACAAAGTGTTGAGACCCAGTGTGAAGAAAAGTTTCGACTTTTTCTTTCCGATTCAGTTGAAACTCATCCTCTATGTGCAGAATTGCATGCTGATTCCAAATCTGGTGTCAGTTTTCTCATACAATGCTTCGTTCATCCGCTAGAGCCATTTTTGTAAAAATTCTAACTCTGTCGTTTTTTCGGTGATGGTCAAAAATCTGAAATTCACTATAACACCTAAACGAACAAACGTAGAGACACGCCGTTTCGTCCACTGCATTTGTCTCACTCTTAGCTTTCAAACGTGCTATCGCACGACTCTCTTCCATCTCTAGAACCAAAGTTGGAAGTCTCGTCCAGAGGGGGGAGGTCAGAACTTTTTCTCTCCGATTCCGCTGGAAGTCACCTCCCTAACCCAAATTTCACGTAGAATCCTAATCTGGCTTCCGTTCCCCATCCTAGCACTCCTTCTGCCCAAAATAAGACCTTTCTCATCCCAAAACGTCCAAAACCCACCTTTTTCTAACTCTGTCGTTTTTCGGAGATTCCTGCCATTTTCAAGCCATTTTCCTCTCTAAACCCAAGAAAACCTGGACATATGATGCTTTCCACTGCATTTTTCTAATTCTTAGCTTTCAAACGCGCTATCGCACGACTCTCTTCCATCTCTAGAACCAGAGTTGGAAGTCAGGCAGGAGGGGGGAGGGGGGAACGTACAAAAAATTTTTTCTCTCCGATTCCGCTGGAAATCATCTCCTTAACCCAAAATTTCACGTAGAGTCCGAATCTGGCTTCCGTTTCCCCATCCGAGCACTCCTTCTGCCCGAAGTAAGACCTGTCTCATCCCAAAACGTCCAAAACCCACCTTTTTCTGACTCTGTCGTTACTAGATTCCTACCCTTGCTGCTCCTCCTTCCTTCCTTCCTTCCAGAGTGGGGAGGCAACGGTTTCCTCCTCTCGGACCCATCCCTTCCAGCACATCCTTGGCCCTCTCCCTTCTTCCTTCCTCCCAGAGGGGGGGGGCTGAGTCAGCATGATGACTCATCGTTGTTCATTCTGTCCTTGATTTTGGGATGGACTCACTACTTGTGTTCGCTATGTCGATGATTTATTTTGCGTTTTTGAAGACAAATCAAAGATTGATGCTTTTCTTCTCTTCATCAACTCCAGACATCCAAATTTAAAATTCACTTGTGAATCAGAAAAAAGCAACAAACTCGCTTTTCTTGATGTCATGTTGCATAGACTATCGACTTCGGTTGAATATAGCCTGTATCGCAAGCCATCGAATACTCATATTCACCTGAATTTTCGTTCCAATGTTCCAATGAATTGGAAAAGAGGTTTGATAATTGGCAGCATTTACCGTGCTTATCGGCTATCCAGCAGCTGGGAGTTGTTTCACGAAGAAATAAGAAAATTGAAAAAAATTTTAGCAGCAAACAATTACCCTTTGTGGTTTGTGGAGAAACATCTAAAAGAGACGCTTGACAAAATTGTAATTCCTAGGCAAGTGAACCAAGAAGACTCAATGAGTGAAGAAAGTAACATCAGAAGACAGACTTTTACTTTCAGATATTTTGACAAGGAAAGTATCATGTATTCCAGGCGTGTTAAAAGGCTGATACCTGTGAAAATAAGACCACATTGTGCTTTTTCTTTTCGTAGCACCAGACTGCGAGAGTTTTTTCCTCTAAAGTCTCCTACCCCGAGGTCCCTTGTCTCATCGGTGGTTTATGAATTCAAGTGTGCTGGTGATCAGTATACCACATACATCGGTGAGACAACACGACATCTAGGTAGAAGATTTCATGAACATGTGTCAAGACCTGGTCCAATTTTCGACCATTTGCTTGAATGTAATACCTGCAGCAGACGTGACATCATGAACAATGTTTCGATCATTTACAAAACTCATTTTGTTCGTATTTCCGAGGCCCTCTTCATAAAGAAGAGGTCCCCAATTTTAAACAGTCAACTTTCTCATTCAGGCTCTTCATTTTATCTCTCTGTTTTCTGATGTCTCTTCTTTTTTTGCCTTTAGTAGTTATATCATTTCTTTGGTGTTTTGAACATAGTCTTTGCTGACCATAGATTTACCTAGGTTTTATAATACTCTATAGCTTGATAATTTTGAATATCTTTTGTAGAAATCTATGTGCATGTACCCTTCAGTTATATTGTTTCCCTGATGACGGTAGGTTGTTCCTACCGAAAGGCCTTGGTTTGCATTCAAAATTATTTAAGTACAATTTGCGATGAAAAGTGGTCATTTTGCTGTTTTATTTGCTACAAAGATATATAATTCTCAAGAATCTATTATTAGGAATTAAAGCTGCAAAATCAGAATTATTGTGCAGCACTACAATTTGTGCAATGAATGCGAAGTATCAACTATATTTGTATTTCTCAATTTTGATTCTCTTGGTCTTTGTGAACAATATTTTATCGAGCATTGCTGTTAGCATATCTACCGTTTCTCCCAACAGAACTCGTAATAAGCATAGTGATGCATAGAGTAATTCAACCCTTTAGATTTATAGCGTGAGCAAAATGTTAGCAAACCTACATATCTGCAGTGTAGACTATGGGAATAGCTGTTTCTGTGGTAGATTCATGGTGTGTACATGAAAAGTGAATCAGGCATAAATATTTTTATTGAGAAATTCACATGCTTTTAATATCTATTCTTTTAATCCTGGCCGTATGCCTGCACGATCTTAGGCACGAGCACCCGCGCATATAGGTATATCTATGCACGGTGTCCCCAAATCAAGATTAAGATTAAAAAAATATACCATGAGCGAAACCGTGATTTTCTGTTAGAATACAACCTTAGGGTCTGAGAAACGTGAAAACAAAAATCCTTTAAAGCCAAATTTTTGAGAAGTCGCAATTTTAAAAAATTGTGAGGAAATCAGTAAAAAATGACCTCATATTTGTAGTTTTAAAATAAACTGCGTCAAACAACTCCATGAAATACGGTTGTTAAGCCTATATACATCATATATTTAGTGGCAAATGCAAATTATCTGTATTATATACATACTGAAAGCTTGTAATTGTTTATAAGTAGTATATATTTGCGTTTTACAGCAAATTTAATTTCAGCCGTAAAATTAAGCCAAAAATTTTCGTAATTCTAAATCATTTATTATTATTGATGAATATATTATTAAATTAAGCCGTTTGCGTTGCAAACATACTGAAAGCTTGTATTTTTGGGTAGTAGTATACCAGGTGTTTCACAGCAAATTTAATTCACTGTGTAGAATTAAGTGAAAGTGCTTGTAATTCTAAATAAAAAATGTACTGTATACCAAACTTAAAACTCATTACTCATGTATCACTAGATGAAGATTAAAAATCAAACATGTGTACTCATGGATAATAATGTGATTAGATAATATTTTATTGTGTGTTCGATAATATTCAATTAAATCAGATAAATAAATTCAATTAAATCAGTCGAGCTCCTTATGCATGTAGGCCTATAACTGTCAATCGGTACAAGCATTTCAAATAAAAACAATTTTTCGAAAGAAATTTTATAATATATTATCGCGATAACACGAAATTGAACTAGAAAACAGATTGCAAAATTAGTCTACAAGTGTTGACTATTATATCTGGAAACAGCTGCTAACAGCCTTCTTTCGTTATTAGGTTTATTCGTATCTCGCACTTTGAAATTGTTCCATACTGTGGAAAAGTCATAATGTACAGATTCGCTGGTCTGTTCACTCCATGGCCCTAAGCCTTGGCCGGTAAAATTTCAAAACTCCGCAATATGAAAAAAAACTGCATGCACCTTCGGTGCAACAGGAATCTTCAGTTTCAGATAAGAAGATCTGAACTTCTTGATTCTGTCTTCGAAATCTGCACTCAATCGATTTCCATAGCAAGACTGAACTACACCATCAAAATCATAGAAAGCTTGAACAAAATGAATGCATCGCTGAGGTACAAGATCCTCAAGTACATGGACATTTCGTAGTAACTTTCGACTGGAATTTCCAGTGAATGTTCCTCCGTGTAACAATTCTCTGTTCACATTACACTGTTTTGGCCATTCATCTGCCTCTGGCCAAACTTTTTGCATTGCACAATACATGGTATTGACTGGCCCGGTCAAAAGACGTAGTTCTGGCGGAGGTATAACGCGAACAATAGCTGTGGAGTCTGGAATATTGTCACTGAAAATCGGGGGATGAATCACATTACCGTATTCTTTGGCCTTTATTTTCTTTGATCCGCTGTCGAAGTAGTCCCAGAAAAGATTCTTCAGTGATCCCAATGTCCTCCGTAATCCAACACAATTCATATCTTGCTTGGTAGTATCACACCAGCAGCACGGATGTTGTGAGCTATGTGACATCAAGCCTAAAAGAATGTTGCAAAGTTTTAAATCCGATGCAATTGTGAAATCTCTTTCAAGCTGGTTGATGCCAACATTTAGCCAGAGTTGCTTGAGATTGTAATATGACTCCTGAATTTCCGGCACAATTCCGATGATGAAAAAACACTTTTTTACACCAGAGTTCATAAAATCACTGTTTCGGGACGCAGATGAATCGGAGTATGGATCAAAAATCGATAAACAGCACTTTAAGAATCCTCCTCCACCGTCGATGCCGATTTTGATCAATACAGAATCGAGATCACGCTTGTCAATGACGAAATCAATGAATGAACTCAAGTCATTGCAAACAACAGTCCATTGCTTCTCTTGTGTATGGTCCGACGATGTTTGAGTAATATATTCCAATAAACGAAGATCAAAAAATCGTCGAGTGTATGGTTAATCTGAAAAAGTTTATCGCGTAGTCCTGTTTCAACAGAACCGCATGATCTCAGATCATGAGAAAGCTTGCTTACCCCTCGTGTGCTAAGATTAGGTCTTTTTTTGGATGTGAGACAAGTCTGGCGATTTGATTTCCTTGGATTGAATTGAAGAAGTGTAAACCGTTGTTACAGGCTTACTCAATGTAGATAACGTGGCCGATTCTTTGATTATTCGGGCAGCAACCCGTTGCTTTGTTTTTGCATTTGGAGAATCGAGTAGAGCCTCGGCGTTGGAAACTTTCTGTCGTATGGAAGAACACATTTGTGCCGAATGACTGCAGCCTCGATAGAGTTTAGTATAACAATTACCACAGACTTTATAGTCAACTTTAACCTGTTGTTGATTCGTAGTTGGACGACCAGATTTTCGTTTAAGTTTGATGGCATCTTGCTTGTTCTTCTTCGCGACGGTACAAATTCGACATTCACATGTCTCTGACGAACGAGTATTGATAGAACGCTGAGGATCGTAGTCGTCGGCTAAAGGAAGAGTAACATCCTCATTCTTATCAGCTTTCATCAGTAGCAGATGACAACCGTTGCAGATGCCAGATGGAAAATCTGAGTTATGGATGGTAAAATTATCAATCAGATGTTCTCTTACGTAGTCAGTTTCCTTCGGTGATAAGGCTCGAGACGATTTGCGATGACAAATAACACAAACTTTCTTTCTATTTCGGTCATGAATTTCGTCGACGATTGTACAGGCTGCAGCCATTTCGCTCGATTGCTTTCATGAGAATCGATGTAAGCTTATATCAATACGAAGTGATGACTCATCACGTCATACACGCGCCTCTACTAGATATGTGTTTCAAATGAGTATTGTTTCGATCTCGTGATGCGCTATGGTATGATGACTGATGTGTGAAAAGGACGGACACGGACGCACGCGTCATCTACTTGTTCAAACTTAGATATCCGACAGCAGGACATAGCAGCCAAGGACAATCGATGCGTGTATAAAGAAGAATGGTCGGATATCTATGCTTCTGAGGATGCAATATGCGCGCTAAAATTATGAACTGAGAAAAAATATTTGCTGACATAATTTGATGGACATAAACGCTGAGGTTTGATTTATAGGCAACCACTGACATGCATTACACATGTCATCGTTTGAAATTACAAGCACTTTTAACTTAATTTTACGGCTGAAATTAAATTTGCCGTAAAACGCATATTATACTACTTATAAACAATTACAAGCTTTCAGTATGTATATAATACAGATAATTTGCATTTGCCACTAAATATATGATGTATATAGGCTTAACAACCGTATTTCATGGAGTTGTCTGACGCAGTTTATTTTAAAACTACAAATATGAGGTCATTTTTTACTGATTTCCTCACAATTTTTAAAATTGCGACTTCTCAAAAATTTGGCTTTAAAGGATTTTTGTTTTCACGTTTCTCAGACCCTAAGGTTGTATTCTAACAGAAAATCACGGTTTCGCTCATGGTATATTTTTTTAATCTTAATCTTGATTTGGGGACACCGTGTATGCACTTGTAGGTGTCAAATCTCTATTCAGTGAAACTGTCTCAAACGATTCAGATTGATTCCGTCTCACGATTAATCGAGCGGAATCGACTAACTGCGCCCGCCGCCACTGCTTCAATTTTGCTACATTTATTACACATGCTCCTATAATGCTGCTTTTCTTTTTGATTGACAAGAAAAATTTCTTCCATAGTGAATGCATCATTAATAATAAACAATAGGCCTGACAAAATTAACCGGATGACCGGTCTTCAAAATTCATGACTAGGCAGGCCAGTTCCAACCCTGTGATGTGTAATCAGAGAAGAAAGAGGACATAAGAAAATTGGTTCGACACTTTGAACCTGGTTATATCATCGCATCCAGCCAAATTTTCTCATGCTAAATAACTTATTTCTGTTCTGATTTAGTCTGTGATTTATTAAGATGATATGCTCATGATTCTCTAAGTCTATCTCGAAGATGAGGTGGATCAGATACATTGCTTCAAATGTTAGAGCTTAATTAAGTTGGAATTATTCTGTTAATGTTACTCAAGTGAAAGGATTTCGATTCTTCCTCGAAATTAATGTTCATGCTGTCTCACAATTGGCAAGAAGAAAATTGAGTTATTTCATTTATTTCTGAGTACGGTGTCTGCAAATGAGCACTCTGAACATTTTCGCTTGCCTTCGTTGACTACCATAGCTCGTGACCGATCAGTTCTGATTTCAATGTCGAAAGTGTATTACTCTGGCTTTCCATTCAAATCACTAACTTTTCATTCATTTGCCGTGATTTCCTTGACGCTGCATTCCTGTATCTTTTGATTTTAGGTCCCACGATTATCATTATGAGGGACTTTTGGATTATTCAAATACAGACCTACGTCTTTATTATCATCATTATTATGAGAGTGTAGTTTTTACCGAGTTAGGTTCATTAATAGTAAAATTGTTCATTTGAAATGTAAATCAGACATAAATATTCTTATCAATAAACTTTAATGCAAATTATCCGGAAATGTGCGATCATTGACCTTTTACACTTGAGATTATGTATGAGTAGTGATTCCATAGCAAAAGGAAGTGCGAAATGAGCAACGATGAGTCATCATGCTGACTCAGTCCCCCCCTCTGGAGAGAGGAAGGATATGGCCAAGGATGTGCTGGAAGGAATGGGTCCGAACGGAGGAAACCGTTCCCCCCTCTGGAAGGAAGGAAGGAAGGAGGAACTCTCCTGTGAGGCAAGGGCAGGAAAGTGTTTTAGAAAAAGGTGGATTTTGGACGTTTTGGGGTGAGAAAGGTCGTATTTCGGGCAGAAGGAGGGCTCGGATGGGGAAACGGAAGCCAGATTCGGACTCTACGTGAAATTTTGGGTAATGGAGATGATTTCCAGCGGAATGGGAGAGAAAAGTGCTGGCCCCCCATCTGGACGAGACTTCCATCTTGGCTTGTAGGAATGGTAGAAAGTCGTGCGATAGCTCGTTGGAAAGCTAAGAGTGAGACAAATGCAGTGGGCGAAACGGTGTGTCTCTACGTTCTTTCGTTGAGGTGTGGGAGTGACTTTAAGATTTTTGACGATCACCGAATAATGACAGAGTTAGAATTTTTACGAAAATGGCTCTAGCGGGTGAACGAAGCATCGGACACGAAAACGGAGGGCAGATCCGGACTTTACGTGAAATTCTGCATATAGAGAGTGAGTTTCAAGTGAATCGGTGACAAAAGGTTTTCGCTACCTCCCCCTCATCCTGTCAGACTTCCAACTTGGGTGGGATTGATCGTAGAAAGTCGTGCCATAGCTCATGTGAAAGCTAAGAGTGAGACAAATTCAGTGGAAAGCATCGTTTGTCCAAGTCTTCCTTGGTTTAGGTGTGAGATCAAAATGTTGAATTTTTGAAAATCGCGAAATGGTGAAATTAGGACTTTTTCGTGAATATGTTAAATGGTGGCCTACTTTGGTGACGACTATCTCAGTGATGGAAACACCGCACTTTGTTCTCTAGGATCCCACCTTTTCAGATCTGTGGAAGGCTTCGTTTCCAAACGAGACATGTTTAAAATCGAATTTTTGCGCATTTTCCAAGATTTTTAAACTCGGCTTCTGGTAATCGTAGAGAGTCGAGGGATGTCTTAAATGAAAGGTGAGAGCGAGAAAACGTGACTGTCAAAATTTGAAGTCAATCGGAACAGTAGAACCGGAGATATAAGTGTTTAGAGATTTGGATGATTGAGATTACGTCATCAGCTGATCGCCACAAACTATATAAGTGGAGTTTCTACTTGTGGGAATCAGTTCTCCTCCCGACTTGGTTGGGGTAGTGGAACTCCGGAGCTCCGATGATGGCATCGGAAATTCGAAATTTTAGGTTTCCGTAGAAAACCGACTTAGAAAATTTCATTGCTGATATCAGCTAAGGTGTCAGACTTAAAGTTCTCCAGGCCATAAAAGACTCCAAAACTTGAAAGGCTTGTAACTTTGCTTCTACAAGTCCTTTTGACTTGATTTAAAAAAGGTTCGATTGCTATTGATCAGACCTACACTTTCAGACTACTTATATTATTTCATAAGTAGTACTGAATGCTGAAAAATTTTAATTTGCTATTTTTTGATGTTTTATAAGGTTTTCGACCCTGCTGAATTCAACGACAGGATTTGTCATGATGTCTGAGCATGTCTTTACATGATACAAGCGGCTTTTCACTGAAAGCGAGCATGGTACGGAGAGTTTTGCTGTAATATTCCAATGACAGGGTGTTCCTTCGGGAATGCGGATGATGCCGTAGTGATAAGTGTGGCAAGGGAGTGTGTCATATTTTAGACCGAAACCTCTAGGGAAACTCATGTTGGGCATTTGACACAGTTCTCAACGTAGCACTTTGAACGCCAATCGGTTGAGTCTTAGGTATCTTGTCATGGGTAGCTACTAAACATCTCCATTGCAAAACGCTTGTGAATCGCGGCCTGGGCCTGCTATCAAGCACGTTTGATGTCTGGCTATCAAGTCATCTCAACGTGAGGTGGAGACCTTCGATATAATACTTCCTACGGTGAGGCGTTCCTTTTGGACGCCGAGCACTGCCACAGATGGAAGGAGGGCAAGGGACGGTGTCATACTTTAGACTGAAACCGCTGAGCTGTTGCTTATGTTGGGCTTGTGACACCGATCTCAACGGACTCTTTTCAATCGCTCGGTCATGAGTGCTTTCGCCATCTCCCGTAGGTTTTCTTTAAGATTCTCCACCAACGCTGTGAGACTGCCTCTGACCGATGCTAAATGAAATGGAATGAATTGGAAGGGACATTCATGCGCCACACGCAACCACAAGCTCATTTCTCCCTTCGCTAGTAAACAAGCTCTTGTTAGTGTAGTCAGAAAGTGTATCATGTTTTGCAGAAGCAAAGTTTAGTGTAGTCAAATAGTTTTTACCGTGACACACGTTTGTGAAAGTGAAGTTTGATTGTCGTACAAGTTTCATTCGTTAGTGGAGTTAAAAAGGTTTGATCATGACGTTTCATGAAACACAAGTTTATGAAATGATAATGTAGTCTGAAAGTTTATGAAACACACGTTTGTGAAAGTAAAGTTTATCATGTTGTACAAAAATTTTTACTGCAACACAAGTTGATGTATAGTTACAAAGTTTATCATGTTTCATGAAATAATAATGCAGTCTGAAAGTTTATGAAACATAAGTTTGTAAAAGTGAAGTTTGATTGTCGTACAAGTTTCATTCCTTGGTGTAGTTAAAGAGGTTTGATCATGACGTTTCATCAAACACAAGTTTATGAAATGATAATGTAGTCTGAAAGTTTATGAAACACACGTTTGTGAAATTCATGAAATGATAATGCAGTCTGAAAGTTTATGAAACATAAGTTTGTAAAAGTGAAGTTTGATTGTCGTACAAGTTTCATTCCTTGGTGGAGTTAAAAAGGTTTGATCATGACGTTTCATGAAACACAAGTTTATGAAATGATAATGTAGTCTGAAAGTTTATGAAACACACGTTTGTGAAAGTAAAGTTTATCATGTTGTACAAACATTTTCACTGCAACACAAGTTGATGTATAGTTACAAAGTTTATCATGTTTCATGAAATGATAATGTAGTCTGAAAGTTTATGAAACATACGCTTGTGAAAGTAAAGTTCATCATGTTGTACAAAAGTTTCACTGCAACACAGGTTGATGTAGAGTTAGAAAGTTTATCATGTTTCATGAAATGCAAGTGTAGTCAAATAGTTTTACTGCCACACACGTTTGTGAAAGTAAAGTTAAATCATCGAAGTTTCATTCATAGTGGAACTCATTGAAGCAATATGAAATCTATAGTCACAACGTTTATGATGACGCATCGTACCTTAAGTAACCACATGTGTCATTCAACTCTTGATCAACAAGGATTCGATGGATTTTTTACAAGATTGGAAACTTACATTTAAAGTAAAAATGAATGATATAAAAGTAGTGGCAACTGAAAACCTTCCTCTCTTCAAAAGATTGATAGAGAGTTTACAACCTCAAGATGTGAAGGGTAGACTCGTTGCTTATATGGAGTTGAAAGATTTGCAAAAACCACTTCGTTTTGGATCGTATTGCGCAGAATGTATTACTCTTAGTGATCAATTTTATGCTCGACAAATGGAGAAAATCATGGAGAGAATAGAGAGACGATGGAAGGAAATGCATACGTTGTTAAACATATCATGATTCAACTGAGTGTGTTTACTTCCACGACTTTGTTTGATGGGCGACATGTTGTGTAGATGCAACAAAGATTTCTTTTAACTGAGTATTTTGTAATTGTGTATAGAGCAACATGAGTTATTACGCTTTGTTACATAAATGAATGCGTCTTTGTCCAGGAAAAGGGGCGTATCACAAAATGAGGCATTATGCTTTGTGCACTACTATCGGGCTCTTTGTTAGATAAATGAATGCGTCTTTGTTCGCTAGAAGGGGTGTGTCACTAAAGTCTTTGTGAAGACTAGAAATACTTTGTAAGAGGGCAGTCAGTCATAGGGAAGGTTTCCACCCACGCAGTGAAAAGTTCACGTGTGATAACTCTGTCACGTAACAAATACAGGGAAAACATGAAAAAGGAAGCGCATGTGATTGGAGCTACGTCTGGTTATAAAGCGCACGACTGAGCTCATGGCAATCATTTCCGTCCTTGCGCTAACCATGCAGTTGCTCGAAGCCATCAACTCCTCTGCTCTCGCACTGTGTACACTGAACTCCCTTACTTTAGCATCGGGTAAAAATGCTTTCAATCAAAAGATAACTCATCATGGAGAAGTCGTGACCATAAAAACTCCAAGTCATCGGATGGATTATCTAAAGGTTATGTCAACACAGTATGGTATCGCTGTGTGTGTACCGTTAGACTATTGGACACGGTTACAATTCAATACACTTGAAACATTCCTGAAAGATAATCTCACCATTCACAAAGAAATTGTTCGACACAATGGGAAGCGGCCACAAGTTCCCATCATGCAAAGAAGATACATGTATGTTCATATGGATAGACACTGTCTCATCATCCATGAAAAGGAGGGCAACGAATTCGACTTACTCAATTGCAAACCTCTCCCCATTTTGCGAAAAGGATTCTACTCCTTTGAAATTAAAATTCAAACCATCTACATGGGTCCGCGCAGAGACGGAAGTTTGTTTACGTTGAATCCCTATCTTGTCTCCATAACCTTCTAAAATGATGTCCATGTTGATGATGATCAACTACAGTAACACTCTCCACACACACACTGAGAACGCACCATCGGTCTTTATGAGACCAAGGCCCAACGGCCACCGAATCAAGAAAGAAAATGTACACTCACCATGCTACACATGAACATTACTCTCTCCTTCTTTCTTAGGCATACCATTCTTCACTCAGGTTTGAATCATGATCATGTGGAAATTATCAGCATGTCTCTATGTATCATGGAAAAGCCAGTCTGTTGCATTTCATGATACGAAACGTCAACTTCAGATAACTCTAGAACGCTTTCAACTACGAAGGTTGCATCGCGCTATCCTATCCAACTCTTGCCGTGTCATTAAAGTAGGAGAAGGCATTGTATTTATTCGCATTCAAGAGATGATTCTACATAATGATCACTGCTACATCGTGATTCCAAACCCCTCATGGGAAAAGCATAAACGGGAAGTTCACTCAACCCTCATGTCTTTAGTGAATCATGCTCCCCAGCCGCATCATCAACGCCATGCGCGAAATGGATCTCAGAAGAGACATCGATTTAGAACAGTCGCATACCCATCTTCCCGACTCAGTGTATCATCGCGGTCGTCCACAAATGTTGGTCATTCGCATGAGCAACGGTCGAAATCTTCAAATCTTTCGCTGCGGCAAATTCCAAGTCCTAGGAAACCTTTCTCATTTCGTGATGCAGTCCATGTGTTACGAAGTGGTCAAGAAAATGCGAACACGCATGCCTCATCTACGCCTCAGTCCCCTGACATTGAGGAATATAGTAGTGTCTGTTCAATTGAAGATGTTAGTGAATCTAGCAAACATTAAAACCAGTAATCATTGTATATTTTATGAAACTGAACTCTTTCCTGCTGCTCTGATTCGGAAGTGGCATCCTGTACATATTGCAGTGTTTCACAACGGACATTGTATCATCACTGGTTTACGTGATATCAGTAAAGTAGCTGACATTGTTAAATCTTTAATGCGTTATCTCTATGAGTCACAGTTAATAGAATCGTGTTAATCACATGATGTGTTTTGAATGAGTCATCGCAATGAACTATCGCCCACACACTTATCGGTGAAAAGGTCACGCTGTCTGACCTTGTAGAAGATAAATTATTTTGGTCGATGTACATCCGGTGGGTGTCAAATTCACCATCGACTGTTTCATTGAGAATATGCTTGTTGACAAACGTCAGTCCACCTCGGATCCCGCGTTCAAACATGGTGTACATTTCGGGGTCGTCTAACAAATGTTTTTTTCCCTAGTCATGTTAAAAGCTGACTGGTAGGACAACCCCGGTAAACTAATGTAATGGACGGGGTCCAACGCGTCCTGCTCCAGTGTAACTTTCCTAAAAGCCTCAAAGACATCGGCTAAGAGCAAAATATCTCATTTTAAGTAGGCAAGCATATAGTTACTAAACGAGTGACAACCTAATTCTTGCCATGCCTGCTGTGCATGCCTATAGTCATCCGGCGAACAGTCCTCACCCGTCAAATCATTTTTAAATTTATCGATGGACGGAAGGGATGTTTCTTTCAATGTGTCAATTGAACTAAAATAACTATAAGGAAACACCCCTTTCCGTCGCATGAGACTGTCACTAATAGTAGGATAGTCTTTCTTTAAATATTGTGTGAGGGGAAGTGAGTCTAAATTATTAGCCAAAGTGGCTAAGGAAGAAGACATAAACTGGAAACTGTCCGTAAACTTAACATCATAAAAGAAAGGCTTCCCCTCATTCGTCTTGTCAACATGGACTTTGGCCGACAGAGACATGAACTTTTCCTTACTTTGCGCTGTGACATTCATCAACCATGACTTCATATGTCCTAGACCATGGCGAAGAAGAATATGCGCATCATAACATTTAAAGTTATGAAAGATGACGGGGAGCGTTCGCCGTTTGAGCCTAAGTGAGAAATTACACTTACTGCACAAGGCAGACCTAAATTTGCCACTGAGATGGTAATGGTCCCTCACTATCTAATGCTGCTTCTCATGAAAGGATGAACAGCAGCGGGGACATTCTGTGGACCTATCAAATTCTAATTTATCGACTTCTGTGAAACACATGGGTTTCCTAGTGAGCTCCGTTTCATAGCGTTGATTAAAACGGGCTTTTTTTATCTAAAAATTCTAAGATGCAGTCTTCACCTTGCCACACATGCAGTTTATTTTGGTTCCTATAGTAAGAATGCCAAACTTCATAACAGGCAATGGCTGCAGGTTGGTGAGTCTGATCTTCACTATCAATATATCATTCAATGTCTGCATAAATGACACAAATGGGACTCAGCTCATTGCCTTTTTCTTCATACCATTCTTCATACCCATCACTTCCATTTGAAGCTTACCCCGAGAGCACCACTCGTAATGCTGTTCAAAAAATGGTTTTGATCTAAAGCGCCGTGTGCATTGATCACAGTAATAATGTTTGTTATCATAACTTTGTTGGTGGCGATACAACTTCGAAATTTTAGGAATGCCACAATAATGCCATTCTGGGTGGTTGTCGCTATACACTAGTAGAAGATTGACAACCCGGTCGAAGTTACTTTGGCGGTTGTTATACCTAACGCCCTTGAGACCTTTTTTCCAGACTATCTTAATTTTATTCAATTTTTCAAATTGGATGATGTCCTTAAAATC
The DNA here is from genome assembly GCA_907163375.1 of Prostheceraeus crozeri. Classification (NCBI taxonomy): domain Eukaryota; kingdom Metazoa; phylum Platyhelminthes; order Polycladida; family Euryleptidae; genus Prostheceraeus; species Prostheceraeus crozeri. The sequence continues at coordinate 104,609 of CAJQUW010010120.1, forward strand.
TAATGTGTTGACATCTAGACCGTCAAACGTAAGCTCATCCTCCCATTCACGATATTTAGTGATTCGTTCACGATTTCTGCCTATATCATCATAGTGAAGAATGGAGAGGACGGCATACTTGAAACACTGGCACTGACAATCTACATTGATGACAGCCTTTTTGTCAGCCAGTGCTTTGGGGAGTGTGAAACAACCACTCCCTTGCAAACTTTCTAAGAGATTGATTTTAATGTCTACTTTCTCTATCCCATCAAAGACCAGCCCGCTGTCTCTTTCATCAAATTTATTTAAGGTGTTGACGAGATAGGTCGCATGTCTCTCTATCCACTCGTTCACATCACCTATAAGATCAGCAGCACAGGAGGCTATCCTAATCGTCACAGTGGACTCTACTTCTCCCGTACTGCTATATATTCTATTGAAACGAGCAGAGACGTAAAACATGCCTTTGAGCAAAAACCTATCTAAACTCGCCAACATTTGATAAATAAAACTTACATTATTTGACAGGAATGGATGAATATTCTATATAGGTTCAGAGCTTTCCATCTCATAGTCACGAACGAGCCTCTCAAGGAAGAACTTGCTCAGCCTTACAGTGACGTTGTTGTCGGTGTAAAGCTCAAGTGGAATGTGTGTGACAGAGTGTGTGCGAAGAGAGAACAAACTCTATGGGAAAGGTCTTCCGACACGAAGAACAGGAAAAGCCGACGTGCGATGAAGGATGCTTCCTACCTGTAGTTGTCGGTGGTTGCCTTACACTGCCACAGGAACCGCCTTCGATGTGACGCTGTAAGTTGGTGCTGTTGTAGAACGTGCGTCCACAACCTTCACACTTGGGTCGTTTAGGGATCGGTCGATGCCTTCCTCTTCTGCAGGCGTTGCCAGCGGTGTGACGTCTCAAACTGTAGGCTGAGGCAAAGACCTTGTCACACCGCTGGCATCGAAAGTCCTCCTTCTCCACTTCGACATCAATCTCCCTCTCCTCTCCCACTATCTCCAACTCCTCCTGCTCCCACAGTCTCTCCTAGGACTCGACGGAAAGGAGAGGGAGGTCTTTCGCTGTTGCTGCAGGTGGAGGTGGCGATGCTGGGATGATAATAGAGCGGGAGGGAACGTCACCGTCCAGGAGGTAGGCCGCCAGATCTGTTGAGAAAAAGTGAAAAGAGATTAGTAACATGATCAAAATTTCAAGTTTGAAGTCTTATCCCCCTATTTCCCAATCACGGTTACTTACCATCTAAGAAATTGATCTCCGGCAACACCGATGGTCGAGGAAGAGGCAGGAGTGGGAAACGAGCAGAGGGTGGAAGGGTCCTGGGCTTGGGTGTCGGAGGGACGTGATGACGGAGAGCCGGGACTGGTGCAGGGAGCGGAGCAGGTGGTGGAGGTGGGGCGATGACGGTGCCCGAGAAAGGAGTCGGACTTTGAGCAGGAGGTAGATGGGTAGGAAGGCAGGGCCGGAAATTCAACATTGAATCTCCGCTTCGCGGCTTCTTCCCAATTTTTCATCTTGGCTAAATCTGTAGACAGGAAAAAGAGATGAGATTAGAGGTTGCGAAGACAATAATGATAGAGAGTAAGCTGTTTTGATACAGAAGTGCTAAAACATGACAGTTCTCATAGGTGAAGGTACTTACACTTGCCAAGCTGCTAGTAAGCTTGCCCGATTGCTCCACGGGGGAGCACTGAAAATGAATGAGAGCAAAGATAAGCAGAGTTAAAATTTGGATTCTGTTTAAACATGAATAAAATAGGGAAGGGGTTTTGATTTTAATTGGGATGTTTACCCTAATGATGTTAGTAATAGAGTGAGTCAACCTTGATACAAATACTTGCATTGCTCGATGGTAGCCTTCTCCATCTCGACAGCAATGCGGTAATTTTCAACTTTGTTGAATTCCATGACGGATAGTTAATAATAGGTAATGAATTGTAAGACTTCAATCACTGAAAAGGAAAGATGAGAATCGTTTCATTTGCCTAGTCAACGTTTATCATGGGAACAATCATTGAAGTGACATCTAATGAATTACATTTCCCTCTACTCCATATCATAAAGACTAACCTTTGTCGAATGGCTGAAGTACTCTGACCTGGCGAGAGAAAGCGTCACGTTGAGTATGAAGTCGAACGCCCAACATGAGCAACGGCTCAGAGGTTTCGGTCTAACAAACGACGAACAACCCGTGCAACGCAATCCCTCTACGGCAGTACCCGCCGTCCCGAAGGAACGCTCGAGCAATGGAGGTATTACAGCGATGATATGTTTTATGAGCAGAAGTGAATCTCTTGATAGCAAGAGACTATTCAACTTGATAGCAAGTCAAAACAACCTGATAGCAGGAGCTCACTGACACTCACCTTGTGAAAGATAAGTGTGAAGAGCAGAGCTGGTGCACTGCCTTTTATAAGATTTTCCTAAGCGGTGAATGGATGAGACCTCTCGTCCAATCACAGACGAGCTCGAGTTCGCGATGCGCGCACGCACATTTGTAATGCGTCATTGAAATCGTCTTAGGCAAACATGATGTTTAGCAATAGACTCAACCATGGCACCTGAAGTCAATACATTGAAACATGATGATTGCACGATTCGTTTTCATCAAGATAGCTTCGGAGGTTTAATACAAGATTACATCCCTGAGTTTCAAAGGGAGGAGACAGAATTGGAAGCATGTTTAGTCTATACACGTTGATATCTTATTTCAAAGACAGTCTCATCAAGGCTCACTTAATTGCCAATGTCAATTACATTCATTTTCCACAAGGTGAAGAAGTGGAAAGTGTTGACTTTCAATTTCGTTCCTACGGACAAGAATATGCTACTGATGCTTCTGAGTTTTATACACGACATCTGCGGAAGATTATTTCTCGGATGGACAACTTTCATGGTTACGGTGATCATTTGCTTCTGAATAAAATAAATCATATTGTCACTGCCATTAGTAAAACGGGTTTCAATGATGTTAAATCAAAGATCAAATAAAGTATTTTATCATCACGACTTTTTGGTAACTATACTTTAGAGGTAACGAGTCTCTACTGATACCATGTAGTTGATTTCCATAAACGGTAGACTTGTTGCCCTTTGTAGTAGCATTATTCATCAATGGTTTATCATGTTGAGTTCAATTTCGAAATAAGTATATTTGGAATATCACATCTCTCCCTATGTTTTTTCTGCTGATTTTAGTAACTTACGTTTTCTTCAATACTTGTAAAGCAATCGACTGCGATACAGTAAAGTAACTTATGCTTTCAGAGCTTGTTCACTACCGAAGAGAGAAGTCTGGTGTGTTGCATGTGGTGCAAGGGTGGTCTCCCGTTTCATCCCGTCATCATTTAGCCTCGGTGATAGAGGCAAGCAGAACTCATGGCTCATTCTCAGATAACGTATGCAATGGAGAATTTAAAAAGTAACCTGTGGCAGATAGCTAAGATTCAACCGATTGGCGTTCAAAGTGCTACGTTGAGCGAAGAGACCACAACGACCGTTGGAAAGTCGGATTAAGGTAAGTCTGAAGCCCTTGCCACACTCATCACTACGATATCATCCGCTGTCTCAAGAGAGATCGCCCAACAACAGGAAGAATTATACCGAAGTTGTCCGTGCCATGCAACGTTAAAGTTGACTGATAGCAGATACAACTTTGTGATTCTATTTTTATCTATATGACAGATTCAGTCAGACCGAAGTCTGTCCAGGGTAAACCGCGAGGAGGTACTTTCATGTCTTGCCCCATGGTGGCCCTTAAGAGGGCCCATGGTTCGTTCTCGGGATGATGCGGAAATATGGGACTCAAGCTTGCCGCTTCGTCTCCGGCTCGTTGACGGAAACAGGTGGGCGCTTCTCATTGATATCTGTAAAGAAAGAAGTTGTTAGTTATCATCTTGACTTCTAAGTTACTTATTTTTATCTTACAGAGCTTCTCCGGGCGTGGCGCATGTAGAAATCCTGTGATGTCTTCCGAGTGGTTGAATGTAAAGTGAAGACAGTCAACAACCTACTTCAGCCTGGAGTAACACCGCTCGCCTCTTCCTCGCTCGTAGAGAAGTGGATCCGCTATCACCTCTCACTTCTTGATTGGGATGTGCAGACGACTCGATCTATGTCGCTTCCTATCACTGCCTTGTACCTTGCAATGTAGCTCCTGATTGCTCTCAATCACCTTAGCCAACTGCTTCCGCAGCCCTTCGATCTCCTCTCTCATCCGCCTCATCTCTTTCTTTCTTTTCTCTTTCTCAACTAGCAAGCCTTCTTCTCTCGCATTGCGCGAAAATTTTCTGATTTCTGCTTATGGTAGAAAGCATCTTCCTTCCACTTACCAAGATTTTTTTCCAGCTTTTCATGCTTAGCGAGCAGTGGTGGACGATCTTGGAATGTGCGGCATTGAGTCACAATTCCGCTACTACTCGCTGACTCTATCTCGCTATCAAGATCAACTTTGTGGAGCGGACGAGGTTTGTTGGCTCCTTCCTCAGCCTCCCCCTCACTCTCGCTACTGGTCTCACTGAGATCAGAAGTCAACTGTGGTGCTGACTCGCTAAGGGCTGGAGTAGCTTCTCGTACAACTGCAGCGACTGCCTGCTGATTTTAAGCGTCTTCAGTTCTATGGCGAATAATCTCTCTTTATCTGCCTCTGTGAGCTCTTCCTGTTCACATTCCGTGCTTTCAGTAACCAACTCCCAACACAAAGACTGGTTACCCTATGACTAAAAAAGGATTGACGTCAATGCCTGCAGTAACCCTCTCATTTTTACCAAGTTACAATGACAAACGATAGACGTTGCGAACCCTGAGTTACTGAGGCTAGACGAGATTTCTCAAAGGCCTGATAGCAGAAGCCAGGTTGATAGCAAGTGTTTAGGTGTTAAAACTTCCATTTCATTTCTAAAATTCAACTAGTATGTCAATGAGGATAGACAAACTAGGCTGATGAATCCGTTACAAACATTACTCAGAGGGGATCTTATCCCGACTCCAAGGCCTCGGCCCTCAAATCCAAACTCTCGCGGACAGAGCGTGCGTCATATCACTGTGTTGGTATTCGAACCCCGATTTTGACATGAAACACGATGGAGTTATTTACATCAGGAAGCAAGTCTCGAGCCGAAGCTCACCTCTGATAACTTTATAAAGCTCTTTATTGAATTCAGAAGGTTTGAAAACCTTATAAAACATCAAAAAAAGTGAATTTAAATTTTTCAGCATTTGGTACTACTTATGAAATTTTATAAGTAGTCCGTAAACATAAATCTGATCAATAGCGATCGAATCTTTTTGAATCAAGTCAAAAGGACTTGTAGAAGCAAAGTTACAAGCCTTTCAAGTTTTGGAGTCTTTTATGGCCTGGAGACTAAGGTCATCTCCTGGCTAACCTATAAGTCTGACGCCTTAGCTGATATCAGCAATGAAATCTTCTGAATTTTTGAAATGTCCGATGTTCTTATCGGAGCTTCGGAGAGACGACCTACCTTTGACAATCTCTCTCGTCTTACTGAAAAGTCTCATTCGGTTCCCACCTTATATAGTTTGTGGCGATCAGCTGATGACGTAATCTCAATCATCCAAAGCTTTAAACACGTCTATCTCCGGTTCTAGTGCTCCGATTGACTTCAAATTTTGACAGGCACGTTTTCTCGCTCTCACCTTTCATTTAAGCCATCCCTCGACTCTCTACGATTACCAGAAGCCGAGTTACAAAAAACTCTGTCGTTTTTTCAAAAGTTCCAAAATCTTGGAAAATATGCAAAAAATTCGATTTTAAACATGCTCTCATTTAAAAACGAAACCTTCCACACATCTGAAAAGATAGGATCCTAGAGAACAAAGTGCGGTCTTGCCCCTAAAAGAACCCGAGCTCTTCATTCACTTCCATTCCTGAGTGAGTCGTTAGCAAAGTAGGCCACAATTTAGCATTTTCACGAAAAAATCCCAAGTGTTGAGACCCAGTGTGAAGAAAATTTTCGACTTTTTCTCTCCGATTCACTTGAAACTCACCATACCGATGCAGAATTGCACGTAGAGTCCGTTTTTCCATCCGATGCTTCGTTCATCCGCTAGAGCCGTTTTCGTAAAAATTCTAACTCTGTCGTTTTTTCGGTGATGGTCAAAAATCTTAAAGTCACTCTCACACCTCAACGAAACGAACGAACGTAGAGACACGCCGTTTCGTCCACTGCATTTGTCTCACTCTTAGCTTTCCAACGAGCTATCGCACGACTTTCTACCATTCCTACAAGCCAAGATCGAAGTCTCGTCCAGATGGGGGGTCAGAACGTTTTCTCTCCGATTGAGCTGGAAGTCACCTCCCTAACCCAAATTTCACGTAGAGTCCTAATCTGGCCTCCGTTTGTCCATCCGAGCACTCCTTCATGCCCAAAATACGACCTTTCTCACCCCAAAACGTCCAAAACCCTCCTTTTTCTAACTCTGTCGTTTTTCGGAGATTCCTGCCATTTTCAAGCCATTTTCCACTCTAAAGCCAGGAAAACTTGGACATATGATGCTTTCCACTGCACTTTTCTCACTCTTAGCTTTCAAACGAGCTATCGCACGACTCTCTACCATTCCTACAAGCCAAGATCGAAGTCTCGTCGAGAGGGGGGAAGTCAGAACTTTTTGTTATTGATTCCGCTGGAAATCACCTCCCTAACCCAAAATTTCACGTAGAGTCCGAATCTGCCCTCCGTTTGTCCATCCGAGCCCTCCTTCTGCCCGAAAAGTTTCTCACCCCAAAACGTCCAAAACCTACCTTTTTCTAACTCTGTCGTTTTTCAGAGATTCCTACCCTTGCCTCACAGGAGAGTTCCTCCTTCCTTCCTTCCTTCCTTCCAGATGGGGGAACGGTTTCCTCCGCTCGGACCCATCCCTTCCAGCACATCCTTGGCCATGTCCTTCCTCTCTCCAGAGAGGGGGCTGAGTCAGCATGATGACTCATCGTTGCTCATTTTGCACTTCCTTTTGCCATGGGATCACTACTTGTATGATTCGTATGAAACCTGTACTTAATAATCGGCAGGATTCCCATACGGATTTCTTGGACAGCTGTGAGGATGAAAAGCGCTTCCTCCAGCGACTTTGACATTTAAAGTGCTGTACTGAAGTACTGACACAGTGATTGCTTGATGCACTATGATATTTTCACAAAAGTCAAAAATTAAAAGTTGCCTTGTTCCAAAAAATTGGAAAACATAAATGCATAGACGCTGTACAAAACACATGCATTGAAAACGAAGTAATGCAACATGAGGTCAGTGGTACTGCAGAGAATTGACACATCGGAAAGGAGAGGAGCTTGATAAATAAACATTTATTTAGATTTCAGACTTTAAGTATTTGATGCTTTCTTTCATGATCATATGCGTGACTTGTTGGCTATTTTAAGAAGCCTTGCGATGGATTTGAATACTTTGAAGTCAAGGTATTCACCAATTTATGAAATTCAATGTCACAATGGCATGTCAATGGTTCAACTTGCTGTCGCATATTTCGATACAATGGACAATCCATAATTAAGTGACTCAGAGTCTACACTATGAATCATTACAAACTTCACATAGACGTTCTTTATATCGCAATCTATTTCCATAACTACCTTTTGGAGAATTTAATTCACGATTTTTTTGTCCTAAATTTTAGTACATGTAGCACATCATAGTATTTGTGTCATTATGATCGACATCAAAATTCAGATATGATTTCAAAGTATTCTCAAACCGACATTGTTCTAAATAAGTCCGGGAAAAATGATACTCTATTGCTGTTGACATCCATTTTCCCTATTATAGTGACATGCTACGTTTTCTGCAAGACTCAGGTTTGCCTTTTATCAGCCATTCATTTTTCATCCCATAGCTTTGATAGGTTTAGTTTTGTAAACAGCTTATTCCTTCTACAAGACCATGCATATTTACTCTGATGTCCATTTAAAATAATATGTATAAATTGTATTATGTGCCTCTTTAATCAAGCCATTTCCATCATATGTAATCATTCTTATTACTAAGTCAGTGGCGGACGAAGTTTCGGATTTTTTAATTGATTCTTTTTACTATAATGTTTTCCAAATCATAAAAAAATACAATCTCGGAATACATCAAAACATTAGAAAAAATAGAAAGAACCGAAACAATGTCGCCTACAAACCTGCAACTCGGTTTACAAGTAATTTGTCTGTGATAGAGTGGAAAATGTCCAGGAAAAAATGGACCGATCGGATTCGCGAATGGCCTGGCGAGGGAGGACGAACTCGACCGGTGGCATTGGAGAAGATCAATCTGTAGGGCGGACCCCGCTGGAGCGGTACTCTAGCGCCAGGAGAAGAAGAAGCAGTCTGTCTGTCATGTTGCCATGCTACCTGATGCCGAGAAAATCATTTAGACGGAGCACTGACCCCTGGAATGCTATGGTGCATCTTAGCAAGGGGGCAACGGTGGCGGTGCACAGGATTCGCTATGAGATTTCGAAGTTCTGAGGTCAAGGAAATTGAGATATCATGATTTCAAGAAAGTTTCATTTTCATGACAGGAAAATTTAATTTTTGAACTGAATTGAATAAGTTGGATTAGTGATGTTGTATTAAAATAATGAATGTTCTCTCGATGTTTGTTCTGACTGTAGGTAGCAGATTAAATGATATGTTTATACTTGAAATGCAGCAAAACATGACTTTGATCTGATGTCATGCATTTTGGTACACCGACTTGAAAACCGGTGGAAGCAGAAATAGACCGGTGCACCACGCACAGTCCTAATTCAAACCATGTAGTATATTCTTTCTCATGCGTACATCATCGGCATACGTAAGTGATAACATTTCCAAATCAAAAAACTTAATTTGATCAATTGCGCTAGCGATCCCACTTGCTCATTTCCTTTCTATTTTCATCGCTTTGAATTATTTTTCGTGAATTCTTGTCAGAGCGTATTTTCTCTTTTACGTATTAACCGTGCCTGAATGGTGTTTTCAAACGATGAAAAAATTATGAACTTTTAAAGAATTGGCGACCCCATCGTATATTTTGAATTTTTTATACTACATCAAAAAATCATTTTTCATGAATAACAATGGCGGAATGTGGAGTTACTAAGCGTATCGCGTCACCCAATATGTGACTATGTTCGTGTTGCTGTGCTTCAATTGAACATTTTAAAAGATGTACTTGTTCTTTTCGAGCACCTACAGTATTTAGTGCTTCATCGTATGATAGGCCGAACGTATTCCGATGGCAGATATTCTAAAAAATATAGACAAATTTCTTTTGTAACTCATGAAGAATCGATATACACGTATGAGCAAAACAGAAATCACTGATACAATTCGTACAAATTTGAAATATCTAGATAAACCGAAGTACATGAATGCATTGACTGCAAAGCGAATAACGAAAGTCAGATAAAAATATTTTGCAAGTATAGCATCATTACCATATCGTGCCTCTGCTTACTAATTTGAATGTTGCAAGAAGTGCATAGAAACAAAGGAAAGATAAGTCGATTTTCCGCTGTCTTCTCATGAATAAAATTGCGAATTATATTTTTATATCTTTAGTTTGCTGAGTAAGTGTGCATTGCGGGAACAGATTTCTTGATGTGATGGCTTGTCTGGAGTCAAAGGCTTCAAAGATATATTTTCCAATGATTAATCAAGCAACGCCTTTAAGACCTGTCTGAAAGGAAATCAGAATGAATGCAAATTACATTGATCGTTGAGCTCAACCCAATCGATCATGATGATGCTAATCGAATAGGTTCGGATCATTTACCTGCAAATTACCTGGTCATTTGTGCTACCCTTGAACAGGCGAACAGGCATGAAATAGACGCTTAGAATAATCATTCGTGGATTATTACTTTATAAGTAGCATGAAAAAAAGGAAAATTTTGAAAAATTTCGTTTTCTGTTCAAATCTCCCAAAGGAGGTTAAAAAACATGCCAATCTTTGTCGCTAATCTGGCTTACATGCATTAATGATGCTATAAAAAGTTCATTGAAGTTTGAGGTGGGCCTTTTCGGGTATTCAGCTTCAAAGATTGCGATTTTCGCAATTTTTGGAGAGAAAATCGCAAACTTTGAGCGTCGATGTCTATGTCATAAACAGCACAAATATTAAATTGATTGTCTCGGGTTACTAAAGCACATCATCAACAACATGTGTACAAAGTTTAGTGAAGCTATAGCTTCAAAAGAAACAAATATAGACGCATTTTAGTCGTTGCCACGGACCGTTGCTACGGAAAATCTGTTGACAGCCAAAAAAATTCGTTCTTAAATGCGCTAAGGACTGAAATCTGCAATTCTTATGTAGGCCGATAGTTTGCGATAAACAAAGACGACTTTATTGCCATTTTTTTGCTTGTGTGTGAATTTAGTAAGAAATGTGCCTTTTTTTGATTTTTTAGCTTGACCCATGACCGAACTAGACTGGTTGTGACACAAGAATTTGATTTTTAGATTCAGCCATTCAAGATAACCAACCTTTGGTGCTCGAATTTATGAAGAAAATATTGATAGCTCCCGGGTTTACTTATGCTGGAATGCAAACTCCGACTGTCATCTCGTCTCCTTACCTCACAGTTGTAATGCTATGATGACATGAAAATAATACAACTTTGATTCTTCGGAATAAAAGAAGATAAAAGCAACTAGTTCACTCAGACGTGTGTGAAGTTGGTGGTACCAACCAGCAGAACCATTATTAATTACGAGATTCTATTCGAAATAACTTGTACTTTATCTATTTCAACCTCCTAATCATGAATCTGGGCACATATTCCACAAATTCGCAGTCGTTATTGAGAAATTCAAGTTTAAAGATGAAAGTGGTTCCGCTAGTGCTTCCGCTAACTTCACAGACGTTGCGCTCAGTTATTTCATGAATGTGAGATCTGAAGAGTAGTGAGTCCGTGACAAAATCAAGGCCAAAATGTGAAATGTGAAATGCTGACCCCCCTCTAGAGAGAGAAAGGAAGTGGCAAAGGATGTGCTGGAAGGGATGGGTCCGAGAGGAAGAAACCGTTCCAAAAGGTGGATTTTGGACGTTTTGGGATGAGAAAGGCCGTTTTTCGGCATGAAGGAGTGCTCAGATGGCAAAACGGAGGGCATATTCGGATTCTACGTGAAATTTTGGGTTAGGGAGATTGTTTCCAGCTCAATCGGAGCGAAAAAGTTCTGACCCCCCCCTCGTCAGCGTTGCTTCCAACTTCGGTTTTAGAGATGGTAGAAAGTCGTGTTGTGAGCGTGTTGTATTTCTAATTCTCTGTTGTTCACTGTCTTAGGACATAGCAATCCGACTCTCGACCGCATGCCTGACATCCTATTATCAAGTGTTCTGGTGACGTTTCATGATAATAACATTTCATTATTGTGCATGTTTCGTGAGTTGTTTTATGCCATTGTTATACAGGTATAAATATCCACGTCTGCAAATAAAGTGCGTCTTTGCTATTTGGAATTCGCGTTTTTACTTACAAGCTATCACGGCCGTTTGTCTTGCTGAACATGAGCGGCTCGTTAAAGTTGGTCGATATCGTGAAGAGATTCAAGGGTGAGCGTGATGAAAATATTGATCAATGGTTCAGACGATACGAGACAGCGGTGTCTATAGTAACCGCCCCAAAGGATTTAGAGGCTGAGATGGCTCGAATGATGCCTCTATTTTTGGATGGTCCTGCTTTCGCGACCTGGGATCAATTGGAGCCAACAGATAAAAATGACTTTAAAGTTGTGATGAAGGCTTTGAAGAGAGTTTATGGACTTAACAAGGCAAGTGCCTGGCTAAAACTCAAATCCCTCCGTTTGTGGCCTGGCGAACAGATCGACATCATCGCAGATGATGCAAAGACATTGTTGAAGGTTATCACTGGCAAAGATCCTGATGAGGAGCTGGTATCGTTAGCTGTGATCGATGCGTTACCAGCTGATGTAAAGGAGAAGGTGTATATCCAAGACGGCGAAGATATGAAGCTCCAAGATGTTCTGTCTACGGCGAAGGCGCTTTTGGCAACTCGAGATGCCTTACCCACCGCAGTCGCTGCGACGATGGGTCCGCAAAACAGCCAAATGAAAGTCTCCAAGCAAATGGTTCGCTGTCAAGGCTGTCGCCGCTTTGGCCATGAGAAGGCCAGCTGTATTATCACCTGTTTCTTTTGTAACGAGAAAGGGCATATTCAGCGATTTTGCCCACACCGTCAACAACAGGCAAGTGCGAGCATGGCTGCGGCGACGGAAATCACCGGTGCACAAATCTCACGTCCAATGAATGTCAATGGGCAAAGGATGAACGCGCTGATCGACACTGGATCTGTGACTTCTGTCATTGGTGAGCATGTGGTTGGGAATGAGAGTCGGTCTAGGTCCTACATTAGTCTTCAATCTTTTGGTAGGCATAATGTATGTGCGTATACGTATGTTGTTTTGAGTAGTGTGATAACTGATAATAATGAAGAGCTGGGACCCATTAATGCATATGTAGTCTTAGAAACTGATCTACCTACTGGTATTGATATCATCTTGGGTTCGAATGTATTTGAGAGAACGGGTTTAATATTACATCCACGCGTACGTCCAGGTACTGAGCTAAAAGTAGATTTTCCCTATAGTAAAGGGCCTGTAGTTTCGGTATTGCATAGTGATGATATTCATGATAAGGATTTTGTTGCTACTTTTAATGGAAGTAGATGGTGCGTAAGGTGGAATTGGAGACAAAATTTAGAACCAGGATCCGATTGTAAGATACCGTATAATATTATCGATGAGCAGGATAAATCACCGTGTGATGCTGAAATAAATGACTGGATTAATGAGGGCATATTAGTAAGGCATGACGTAGTTTCCATGGGAAAATAAAAAGGTACTTACCGATTATTGCTGTGCGTCAGCAGAAGGGCGATACCGTTAAAGTTCGCCCTGTCTTGGACTATAGAAGTTTAAACGAATCCATTGAGTCTCATACTGCTGAAGCTACTCCTACTTGTGCTGACACGTTGCGTCAGTGGCGGCAACTGGGGCCTAAGTGTTCTATTATTGATTTGAAGCGTGCCTATCTACAGGTAGAAATTGATCCGAGTTTATGGGCATACCAAGCTGTTAGGTGGAAAGGAAGTGACTTTCTGTTGACGAGGCTTGGTTTCGGCTTGGCCTCAGCCCCAAAAATAATGACAGCTATAGTTACACGAGTATTGCAGGGTGACCAGAAAATCAAGGAAGGTACTTCTAGTTACATTGACGATATATATGTCTCTGAATCGGTTGTCTCATGCGAAAAGGTCAGGTCCCATCTGAATAATTGGGGCCTTATAACAAAAGAGTCACAAAAAGTTGGTAAAGGAGACGTTAGATTACTGGGACTATGTGTGGACTCAGGGTTGAGATGGCGCAGAGACGGTTCTCTGCCCTTAATAGCTAACATTCTTACGCGGCGTGAAGCACATAAGTACATAGGAGAATGTTTAGGACATTACCCCGTGGCGGGATGGCTTCGAGTCGCCTGCGCGTTTGTACAGCGGTGCACTGCCGAAGATCATACTAGGTGGATGACCCAGTTTCGGAAAAAATAATGAGTTTGATTCGAGAAATAGATGTTCGACTGAAAGTGTCTGACCCTGTCGGAGGCATGTGGGAGGTTGATCCTAAAGCTCCAATCACGGTCTGGACTGACTCCAGTTCTCTAGCCTACGGGGTTTATTTAGAGGTTGAAGGTCAGGTGGTCGAGGATGCGGCTTGGCTGCGCCCGAAGGATGATGCTACGCATATAAACCGGTCTGAATTAGACGCAGCTATCAAAGGCCTGAATCTTGCCTTTAAAAGGGGGTAAGAGGGACATTACGATCAAAACTGACTCCATCTCAGTTTATAGATGGTTGCAATCTGTTATTCATAAGACAAGAAATGTTAAGACTCGTGCACTCGCAGAAGTTTTGATTAAGCGTAGACTTAATATTATTTCAGACATTATCCGTGAGGAACAGTTGGCAGTACAGGTCGTTTGGATTGAGTCAAGTTTAAACAAAGCAGATTCATTGACTAGAGTGCCTAATTCATGGGTCAGGGAGAAACTAGATAGCGTTGATTACGCTGACATCAAGTTTGTTCATGAAATCAACCATTTTGGCACGAATCGAACATATGAATTATGTAAAGAGCGGTATAAAAATAAATCCGTTTCAAAATCTGATATTAAGGCCGTCATTGGCGATTGTGCAACTTGTACCCGCATAGACCCTTCGAATCGCTTTAGTTGGGACAAAGGATCGATATCCGCGAATAATGTTTGGGAAGTTTTAGGCACTGATGTAACTCATGTAGACGGTAGACCTTATTTATCCGTTATCGATACTGCTTCCAGATTTACAATCTGGCGTAGCTTAAGAAATGAATCCTCCACTGAGATAGCTTTCAACATTGAACAGATCTTCGCAGAATTTGGTCCCCCCAGCGTACATAATGAGTGATAACGGGACAGTTTTCCGTAGCCGCGAGTTTAATGAGCTGTTAGATAAGTGGAAAGTTCAACAGGTCTTGACTTCCGCTTATAGGCCCCAGGGAAACTCGGTGGTTGAGCGGGTTCATCGTACCGTTAAGAGAACCGTAAAGCGTACAGGAAAATCCCTCGCAGAGGCCGTTTTCTGGGTTAATAATACAAAAGGTAAAAACGATTCAACACCTTACGAATTAGTTTTCTGTGCGAAGTCTAGAAAGCCGGATGTTACAGCTGATCGCATTGAGATAGAACGACCCAAATTGAATTACGAGGTAAACGATAATTACTTTGATAAAGACCGTAAATCCTTTTCTTGTTGGCGATAAAGTTTTTCTTAAGCCTCCTTCCTCCCGATGTGATGACGTTTGGAGCGGTCCACACGTCGTGACAAAAATCATTTCGAGTGTTTCAGTTGAGTTAGATGATATAAATGTCTCTCGTCATGTATCGCATTTAAGACTGGTACCTTATTGCAGGGAATCTACCGAAGTCGACTTAGAAACGAAATACTGCTCTTTGACGAATGATAGCGATGTCGAAATTGATTCTGAGGCGGTACCCCGAAGGAGTAGTCGCGTGACTAAAAGACCTATTTTTCAAGGTGACCATGTCGTTGATTACAGATAGCAGACCTTATATTGTTTCGTATATAATATATACTTTTGTATATTAGTTTCTTAAGAAACTAGGGAGCGTGTGAGCGTGTTGTATTTCTAATTCTCTGTTGTTCACTGTCTTAGGACATAGCAATCCGACTCTCGACCGCATGCCTGACATCCTATTATCAAGTGTTCTGGTGACGTTTCATGATAATAACATTTCATTATTGTGCATGTTTCGTGAGTTGTTTTATGCCATTGTTATACAGGTATAAATTATCCACGTCTGCAAATAAAGTGCGTCCTTTGCTATTTG
>CAJQUW010010122.1:0-70127 GCA_907163375.1 Prostheceraeus crozeri
GGAACACCCTGTCAGTGAATATTACAGCAAAACTCTCCGTGTCGTTGCTCGCTTTCAGTGAAAAGCCGCTTATTAGCAGTGAGAAGACTGGCTCAGACATAATTAAAAAATGCTTTCATTGACTTCAGCAGGGTCGAAAACCCCAGAAAACCTCCAAAATAGTGAATTTAAAATTTTTCAACTTTTTAGCACTACTTATGAAATTTTATAGTAGTCTATCACTTAGGTAGGTCAATAGCGACACGAACCTTTTTTGAATCAAGTCAAACGGACTTGTAGAAGCAAAGTTACAAGCCTTTAAAGTTTTGGAGTCTTTATGGCCTGGAGACGAAGGCCATCTCCTGGCGAACCTCTAAGTCTGACGCCTTAGCTGATATCAGCAATGAAATTTTCTAAGTCGGGTTTCTTACAGAAACTCGGAATTTGGAATGTCCGACAGCTTATCATCGGAGCTCAGAGAGACGACTTACCGTTGGACAATCTCTCGTCTGAATGACAAGTCTCTGTCGGTTCCCAGCTTATATAGTGTGTGGCGATCAGCTGATGACGTACTACCCATCATCCAAACACTAAAAATTCCCGCTATCTCCGCTCTCTAGTGCTCCGATTCAGCTGGAAATACACCATTTCCATGTAGAATTTGACGCTGAATCCGAATCTGGCCTCCGTTTTCCCATCCGATGCTTCGTTTTGGCTCTACAGTAGGCAGCCATCGCAAAAATTCTAACTCTGTCGTTTTTTCGAAAAATGTTGAAAATTTTTTCTCTCCGATTGACTTGAAACTCACCATACAGATAAAGAATTTCACGCTGATTCCAAATCTGAAATCCGTTTTCCAATCCGATGCTTCGTTTTGAAGCTACAGCTCAAAACGTCCCAAATTCTAACTCTGTCGTTTTTCACCAATGTCCCAAAATCTTAAATGGCGTCTCACATCTAAACGAAGACAGATAGGAACAAGCCGATTCTTTCACTGAATTTGTCTCACTCTTAGCTTTCAAACGAGCTATTGCACGACAAAATCCGTCCACTGGAAGCCAAAATCGAAGCAAGCTGTCCAGAGGGGGGGGACGTCAGTGAAAATTTTTTCTCTCCGATTTCGCTGGAAACATCCTTCCTAACCCAAAATTTCACGCTGAATCCGAATCTGGCCTCCGTTTTCACATCCGATGGTTCGTTTGGGCGCTACACACCAAAACGTCCCAAATTCTAACTCTGTCGTTTTTTCGAAAAATGTTGAAAATTTTTTCTCGCCGATTGCCTTGAAACTCACCATACAGATAGAGAATTTCACGCTGATTCCAAATCTGAAATCCGTTTTCCAATCCGAGCCTTCGTTTTGAAGCTACAGCCCAAAACGTCCCAAATTCTAACTCTGTCGTTTTTCGCCAATGTCCCAAAATCTTAAATGGCGTCTCACATCTAAACGAAGACAGATAGGAACAAGCCGATTCTTTCACTGAATTTGTCTCACTCTTAGCTTTCAAACGAGCTATCGCACGACAAAATCCGTCCACTAGAAGCCAAAATCGAAGCAAGCTGATTTTTAGCTACCCAAAATTTCACGTAGATTCCGAATCTGGCCTCCGTTTTCTCATCCGATGCTTCGTTTGGACGCTACACACCAAAACGTCCCAAATTCTAACTCTGTCGTTTTTCGAAAAATGTTGAAAATTTTTACTCACCGATTGCCTTGAAACTCACCCTACCGATGCAGAATTTCACGCTGAACACGAATCCGACCTCCGTTTTCTCATCCGACCACTCCTTCCACTCGAAACAACCCATTTTACAACCCAACATTCAGCACGAAAAACATCACACACTATAGCCTCAACACTAATCCTGGCGGTCGCCCAAGTCCACCACGACACTCAGACCCAAAGCACCACGGCGGCCGACCACGACACTCTGCCGTTCCAGAGGGGGGGGGGAGGGGGAGGGGAGGGGGAGGGGAGGGGGAGGGGGAGGGGGGAGTCAGCGATGGCGGCCATCTTGCGCGGTCCAGAAGTGGAGTTTTGCTTACTACTAATGTTTTCTTTTCACTAAGTCTACCTTGTTCATCTACAGTAATACAATATTTTATTTTAGGGGCAATAAACATTGCACATATAATTCCGACATTCCCATAATCATTTTTCCCTTGACACAATTCCCCACCAACATATCCAGCAGCATCTAATTTATTGAAGAGCTCATTAGAAATGTATATACTATCGGTATCTGTGCAATGTATGTGTTTTTCTTTAAAACCATTAATTTCTAAAACAAGGTTATTCATGATTCGTCTAGAGTGAGCAAGAATAAAAGAACCTAAATGTGATGGCAAGAATGATGTCGCAGCGCAGCTGCTCAGGCCTTTGGCCGTCGCAGCGCAGCTGCTCAGGCCTTTGGCCGTCGTAGCGCAGCTCCTCAGGCCTTTGGCCGTAGATTCATTTTGAATATTAGCTTTAAGAAATTCATCATCTTCCATTTCTACTTTCACTAAGAATTGTTCATCATTTACTTTCTCAAAATCTTTTACTTCTTGAGTGAAATTTTTTCTCAATGTACTTTCATTCCATAAATGATATTTAGTGGTTATGTCTTTTTGTACGGTTTTTCCATATAGAGAATTTATTAATAATTTAATTAACTCATCGCCTACAGTGTTTCCTTCTGTTTTATATTTTTTTCTTAAATTGAAGAGCTTTTCAATGTATTTTCGAAATGGTGAAACGTGATAATTTTCTTCATAAATTATACCATCTTTAATAGATAATATTTTTCCACCACATCTAACAATTTCCTGTATATCTACAGAAGTTAATACATCATAACATATTCCATTCCAAAACCTTATTACTTCTTGATTGCAATTGTTTTCATTTTTTACCTTATCTTTCGCAGGGACTGGTTGGAAAAACATATCCTCAGGATAATAAAATATAACTGTGAATATTCCAGTTTTAGGACGAAATGATTGCGTATTAAATTGATATAATATTGCTGGAGCTTCTTCTTGTCTAAATTTTCTAGCTGATTCGGCTTTAGGGTATTCTGAATGTTCGTCATACATAGCTGATGGATATAAAGATGTTGCATCAAAAGCCATTAAGAATTCATTCTGTTGTCCGAGTAATTTATGTTTAATTTCTTTACAAAGAGCATTCTTGTCTTCCAACTGATTATACTCTTTCATTAACTCTATTAAATTATTGCCATTTAAATACCGCTGTAATATTGGTATCAAGATGTTACAAAATGGAGATTCGTAATGTCTTATATTTGCTGACACTCTTCCACCTTTAACAGATTTTCTAATATAATTTCTAGTCCATAAATCAGTATAAGAATGAATATTTATGTTGTCCTCTTGTACACTCTTCATCCAACCGTTAAATGTTAAAGCGGAGGATGTTAAGTTAGTAGTTATATCTTCATCAACTAAATCTTTCACAACATCATTATATTTGAAGATACAAAATGCTAATGAAAGAACATCATTAATTAAATACGGTTTCCACTCATGTTCTTTTTCTTGATAATTGTCATGTGTAATTTAGCCAATTTCATAATTTAATTTACACACATTGGTAGGAATTTAAAAATTCTCACACCATTTGGAAAGACTCGTTTTCACGTGTTGTAAGCTACATTTCATTACAATAGTTTGCAAAGGTTTAGTTGATGACTTTTGGTTCGATGGGGTTGTATCTTAGATCTAGAGGAACGTTGAATATACTTACTAACACTTTCAGTTGTATAAGGATTTTGTAAAGAAGCAGTGAGTATTCCTCTTAATTGTTTTAAGCGGTGGTTTAGTTAATTTAAAATTAGATTTTATCGGAAAATATGCATCGAATCCTGATGAATTGTGCGCTATTAAAGTTACTTTCGAATGATTAAATTTTCCAAGAGTTTTTAAAAATTGGTGTATCGGACATGCGTCCTCTGGGTTGGACATTCACGATTGGACATTCACCTTGTTTCCTAACAAAGATTTTCACATAATGTTGAAGTTTGTTAAGGTTTTGTTCAGTTAAGTTATTATATTCACTTATCTGTTTCTTAAGTTCTTTAATTACATGTTCATCCTTACTACTTTTTATTTCAATCACTCAATGGAGAAGCGTCTACTTCTTCCAATTTTCGCTTCGGTAAGCAACGCATGAATTTATTAAAATTGATAGCCCCTAAAGTATAAGCAATAGGATGTGCTGTTGAACAGCGAGGATCTGGATAAGTTTCAAGATCCCATATATATATATATATATATATATATATATATATATATATATAACCAGTTGTCACTCGCGCCCCATAGGTGTCACTCGCGCCCAAAGTCTTATACGTAGCTGTCACTAGCGCCCCACTTCCTGTCACTCGCGCCCCAACACGAATAAATAGGTGTAATAATATATATATATATATACAGGGTGACTCAAAAGTCTTAATCGGGTTTCAAATTGAGATTTCTCAGCAAGTATTTACACGATGAACTTAATTTTTCGTTTATGCTGTAGAGGAAGAACCAGAATTTCCAAAAGGACTTGCATTTTTACTATATATGCTGGAATCTAGAAGTGAGCTCCCTTAACTTCGGTACTAAGAATGACGCATTTTTTTGAAGTTTTCAAAAGTCTCATTGATCGTGACTTTCATCACGGACTGTACTGCTTCAGTAGTCTTCACTCGCAGTTCTTTGTTGTTCGTTGGCCTATTCTTATACACCAAAATAAAATAAATTATCCTTGGTATGACCCCACAAAAAATAATCAAGAGGCGTCAGATCTGGGCTCCTAGCTAGCCAGTGGATGGGACCGTTTCGGCCAATCTGTCGATTAGGGAATTGGATGTCGAGAAATTCTCGGACATTCAGACCTCAATGAGGCCGTGCGCCATCTTGTTGAAAAAGCTTAGTCGAAAATCTTCGTAGTCTCTTTAGTTCCAGAATAAAATAACCCTTCAACATCTCACGATAAGAGTCTCTGGCCAATGTTGATTCAAAGAAGCTAGGTCCGATAATCCGGTCGCAAAACATGACCGCCCAGACCACCAGTCCATTCGATTTCAGGGGAATCTCGTTACATAAATGTAAATGTGAATTTTCATAGTTCCAAATCATACAGTTGTGAATTTTAATTTTGCCACTCGGATGAAAGATTGCCTCGTCAGAAAAAGAGTTTTTGGATAAAACTGGGATAATCACATATCCGGTAATTTCTTCGCAAAACTAAAGCCTTGGTTCACAGACGTCCGGTAGCAGTTTATGCACGTGAAATATGAAATTACTTCATGCCAATTGTTCTCTTCAAAGTACGTCGAACAGTCTCACGTGGCATATCAAGCTTATTGGCTGCATCCCGCACCGATGATCTTGTACTATTCTCAAACTCTTCCTTGACACGCAAAACATCACCCTCAGCAAGGGATAGGCGACCACTTAACTCTGCATCTTGGAGGTAGCCGTTTCGGTCAATTTCTTAAACACTAGTCGTAATGTGCTCTCAGAAGGTGGCTGTGATGCAAAAATTTTTGCCATTGCCGTTGGGCGGCAGTTATGGATTCGTATTTTGCCATAAGCAACACAACGTCGATTCGATCCTCTATCGATAGCGTCACTACGGCTTCTATGAACAAGTGAATATCAACTACTAGTACTAAACGATTTTTGAGATCCTTCTTTTCACATATATCTAGGCCTATGCTTCATTTCAAAGACATTGTGACATCATGCATAACCAATGCGGAATGCAGAAGCTTGATCGCCATCATAGCAAGTACCAATCACACATTGATGGAAATGGTTAGCTTACCTTTCTTCTTTATTATCTTTCTTCATTATTTCTTCTATTTACCTTCCACTAGTAACTTAATTGACGTAGCCTTGTAGGTCGCTAAATCAATCAGATTTCATAATAAAGGATTTGTGGCTGTAGTTAATGAGAAAACATTTTTAAGTGAAAAACGCTTTTCATGACATCTGAAAAATTTGAAGATCTCCATAATAAGAGTGAGCTTCGCTGGAACTTTGACTTGATTTCTTCACAATTGCGAACTGTTACTAAAATTCTGGTTCTTCCTCTACACCATAAACGAAAAATTAAGTTTTTAGTGTAAATACTTGCTGAGAAATCTTGATTTGAAACCCGATTAAGACTTTTGAGTCACCCTGTATATATATATATATATATATATATATATATATATATATATATATATATATATATATATATGTTGAACCATAGTCAATTGGTTTCTTTGTTAGGGTTTTATACGGAAGTGTTGTTAGATTTTCATCAGTATCTGTTTATATATTGGTTTGAAATTATTTTCAATTTCTCTAATAGCTTCTGCTTTATGGAATTTATTGATTAAACAATAATGACCTATTGATGAAACTTCGTGAGAATAATTGTAATAAACGTAATTATGAGACGTTGTAATACCTCTAGGATTTAAATGACGATTAGTAGGACTGTAATACTGTACACATTCTCCAAAGTATTTATTGAATTGCTAAAATTTGCAGTTTGAAATTACTCCTGTTCTAGATGTAGCTTTCTCTTTATATAATAAGTCATTAAACATCTCGAACATAATTTTAGCTTGTACTTGATTGAACCCAAGTAAGGCGTTGTAACATTTGATAAAGCAGAAATCTTCAGAAGGAATGTAACAATATTGTCCGATGTATTCTTTGATTCAATATTTCATGTTAATACCAGCACTTCTATGTTATCTTTGTACTAGCTTCATTCCAAAATCTTCGTATTTGATACTACCTGTAAAAATCCTTTCGTTAGCATCGGATTTCTCTTCTAGATTAAAAAACCATGTTTCAAATGAATTTTTATTATAAAATGCAGCGTAAAAGTTTTCTATTGTGGTTCCATCTTCTTTAATCATAACACCAAATAAATTTAAAACTTTCCCATTTTGCAAAAGTTCACGTATATTATTTACTACATCAGTAAAAAGTTCATTTCCATACGTAATTTCGTTCGGATTAAACAAATTCAATAGATCATCACCAAGTCTATCATCAGAGAATATATCAGTAATTGGTGTACCTGATGTCTCTTTTGTTCTACTTTTCTGTTTTTTAATATTACGTTTACGTCTACGCTTAATTTGTGCATCAAACCCATCAATTTGTTTCTTGATTAACTCGTCAAGCGTATGTTCTGATCCTTTCATCATTTGATCATTCATATTTCTTAAAAGAAAAAATTATGTTTTTTTCACATAGAACCTCGGTTCCGCCAACTTCATTGCATATAGAACCTCGGTTCCGTCAACTTCGTCGAGACGCGAAGCGTCGACTGCGTTGGGTATGCAGGAATATTCAGTTGTTGCAAAGTCTCTAATTCATGTGTTGTTAAATGTTCTTTCTCAACCAACCACCATAAATTATTATATGCTAAAAATACTAGGAAACTTCGTAGACAAAGTGGAAAGTCTTTCGTTTTAGCGTAACTTCCTATACCGTGTTTTATTTTGTAGTCTTTAACGAACTCTATGTACAGTATTTATGATGGTAATGAAATTTAACTTCTTTCTTTGAATTTACAGGATTTATAGAATGGCGATAATTTTCTAAAACTGGCACATGTTCTATTTTGCATTCGTTAATCATACTTTTTTAAAACTAAGTTTTATTTATTTTTCAAAACTAATTTTTATTTCATATTGGTTTTATTCAACTCATATTGGTTTTATTTCGTCCAGAGTGTTCTTAGCATCATAAACTAAAGGTTTCACACTTTTCAATACATCTCAAAGATCACTAATTCCTGTTCGTATAACATCTAGTGCATCCCTATTTTCTAATCGTTTAGGTGTTTTAATCCCTAACACATTATTCAGATAATGATCGAAATAGAAATACAATGTTTCTGGTATGATCGTTAGTGGCACAATTGCCTCGTTTTCTAAAAGGATAGTTATTTCTTCTATGTTATGTGTTGACAAATTCTTTGCATCTGCATAAAGACTAATGTCAAAATCTGATGAATTGCTATAGAAGTCATGTTCAGTATCTAATAGTACATTTAAATCTTTATCATATACTTGTAGTTGATTCATAATACAGTAGAATTCGCATATATCGGCGCCTCAAGGGACAGACGAAAACCGCCGATATATGCGAACTCCCTGAATTTTGAATTTTTGTGAAATCTACACGAGCTCTGAGATCATGCCATGCATCATACAATGTATATACGTGTATTGACTCATGAATTATTGCGTTGCTATACTTGAATACAAGTACATTTTGACTTATTGTCCAAGATGTACAGCACATGTAAATGTAATTGTGTCTATGTAATCAATAGATATCTAAAAAATGTGCCTTTCTGAACTGATGCTTGCAACGTAAGTATCGCAAGCCGGATATCACTATGTTTGTCAAAAACTGAGTATGCTTTTTGAATCAAGAAGATTGAAGCTGCTTCATGCCTACATGCTTACCTGCTATATGAAGCACAAAACAAAGAAGAGTATGCAGAAATCAAGACGCTGCTAAGAGTCACGTGCAGGCGAAACCATAGAGATGAATGGGGTGGCGAGCCGCTTTCTGTCTAGAGAGAGGACATGAATCGAACTCAACAATGTTTCGACGGTAGCTTGTGCTCCTTTGATGACGCAACAGTCACTAAGTCAGGTCTGACAATAGCATCGTAGGTGAAGGCGTTAGGAATGCAATCATCACGTCGAATGAAAGACTAATTATGTGCGAATTATCAGCGAGATACAGTGGCAAGCCTACTTATCTTTCCTCGGCTGCTAGATTCTACAATTTTGATCAAACCGCCAAACATGATCGAGATGAATTGTAGAAGATCTAAATTTTCACATGCCAGTAGAATAGTTAGAATCGGATAGTCCTAACAGAATCTACAGCCATCCGCGTCCACATATACTGTCATTCTAGTGACTCTTCTAGGCAAAACACATCGCTTGAGGATTTCCAGGAAATCCGCCGTTATAAACGAATTTTTTTCTGTCAGGGACAGCGAAAATGCGCCGATATAGGCGAATCGTCGATATAGCCTAAGCCGATATAAGCGAACTCGATTATATGGAAAAGATAGGAAATATTGCAGGGACAAAAAGAAACCGCCGATATAGCCGAAGCCGATATATGCGAATTCTACTGTAGTATCAACACGTATCATGCCATATTTAACATATGCATATTTAGCTAAAGGTAAAGTTAGTTTATAATTTTTCTTGATATCCTCAAAGAATGCTACATTATTTTGTGTAGTTGTATAAAACGTTTCCACGTTTTCTCTAATCTTATTATCTACGTCACAGGCTTTATGAGCTAATACAACTATTCGTATATGATGGTGACGACCTTTTGTAAATATTTCTGATACGTCTTTTTGTTTCACTCAACTAGCTACATCATCTAATATTAGTAAAGAGTTCTGTTCATATGTACCCGCAAAACTTTCCATATCTTCTAACATATCTAAATCTCCCCTCTTATAAACATTTGAATATCCTTGCCATTCGTCCGGTTGCAAACAGAAAATATATACATCTTCTTTAAAATGTTCTTGAATGTACTTACGCATAAATGTAGTCTTTCCACTTCCCGTTTTACCATAAACAATAAAATGTAGGTTCTCTTCTCTAGTTCGTTCTGTTGGTATAGCTTTTTGACGAGATGGATGTTTCCAACCTTTAAAGACTTTTGTTTGTTCTTTATAAAATGTAACCTTCTTCTGTTCTTGTGTTTGTAAGTACCCTAACCAGTTTATGAAATAATAAATAGAATAAATGATAAAACATATGATAATAATTTTTATACAATGAAATTGTAGAAACCCCAATACACGAGCAACATCTGAATCTTTCAAAAATAAAGATTGCACTTCATTACGTTGATTGTGATGATTGACTATCACGGGATGGCGATTGGGGATTTCGGTATATGAATTTTCTATATTCATTTCTTTTTTCCTATTTTTTATATGAGAAAAAATGCTTCAGACTCCAGACTAGTCCGACACTCCTTTGAGTGTTTTATACCTCTGTAGCACCTCCGGACTACTACGGTCTATTTAGTCTGAGGCTTAAATGAAGGCAAGACACTCAAGTGAGTGTCAGACTGTCAGAAGCTTAAAAGAGGGTAAGGGACTCAAGTGAGTGTCGGACTGTCCGAAGCTTAAAAGAGGACAAGAGACTCAAGTGACTGTCGGACTGTCCGAAGCTTAAAAGAGGACAAGAGACTCAAGTGAGTGTCGGACTGTCCGAAGCTTAAAAGAGGACAAGAGACTCAAGTGAGTGTCGGACTGTCCGAAGCTTAAAAGAAGACAAGAGATTCAAGTGAGTGTCGGACTGTCCGAAGCTTAAAAGAAGACAAGAGATTCAAGTAACTGTATGCACTTGACCTACGGACTATTAAGGAAATCAATCAATCAATCTATCAATCATTCTATTTAGTCCGAGGCTTAAAAGAAGACAAGAGATTCAAGTAACTGTATGGACTTGACCTCCGGACTATTACAGGTATCAAGTTAATTACACACGACAAATCGTTACATGACGTGTAAAGTTTCTCTTCATTACAACTTTGTTACAGTTATTACATCCCACTTGTGCTTTTAAACATTCTTTACATTGGTATTTGCTATCATAAAATTCTGTTTTGGGTTTAGGAATTCCACAACTAGTACATGTACGCGTGTTAATTGTACATGACTTAGAATGATTAGTAAAACCCTGGGCAGTGAAACATTTATTACAATTCAAACATTGTCTATCTTTTATTTTTGGTTGTGTTGGTAATTGACATCTTTTTTGATGACGTGCAAAATTCTTAGATGTTATGTCCTTTCCACATTCAACACACGTTTTTTTACTGGTTGCGACTGTTCCAGCATTTGTTGTTCTAGGATTTGTTGTTCTACTGGTTGGTACTGTTGTACTGGTTGGTACTGTTCTACTGGTTGGACTGGTTGTACTGGGGGTGCTGTTGCATGTACTACTTTCATATGTTTATTTAATAATGCTTTATTATGAAAAGATATATTACAGATTTCACATAGAACCTTGGTTCCGCCAACTTTGTTGGATAGAAGCTTGGTTCCGTTTTTACATAAAAGCTTGGTTCCGCCAACTTCTTCGAGACGCGAAGCGTCGACTTCCTCGTTAGATAACACGTTTTTAAACAGAAAAAATGATGTTGACAAATATTGGAGGAGGTGCTTACATTCCGAATAATCAAGAATCAGAAATAGAACTAGACAACTATATCATGAAAACTGGAGACGTTTTAACAGGACCGTTACATCTTTCTATTCTTCCACAACAAAATACTGAATTAGCAAATAAAGAATATGTTGATAGACAGGTGGATCCACTAATAAATGAATTAAAGTTGCTAAAACTTAATGACAAATCATTAACAAAAAAATTATTAAAACTTGATAAAAAGAATAAAGATCTAGAAGCAGATATATCAACACTTCATAAAAAAATAACATAACAATCAAAGATTGTAATCCTATTATCAAGAACTTTAAGGGGTGCCATTATAAAGAATACAAATCAAAATAAACAACTGAAAGAAGAGTTAGTCAAAGTTACCGAAAAGAATCAAAAATTATTACAACAGTTGCAACAACTGCAATATACATTCCAAAAAAGTGTTGATGAATTGAGTACCAGAATTACACAACCAGTGAAGTTCATGAATAAAATGATAAATGAAGTGAAAACACTTAATCAAAAGGTTAGTGATAAAGGTCAATTGAATGCTCTTAAAACGGCGTTGAAGATTAACCAGGAGGAAATGCAGGTTAATAGAAAAGAAATTAAAGTACATCACGCGCTGCTTGACGCAATAGATAAAGTGCGAAAGCAAATTAATAAAGTTATCACGCGGTTGTTGTCCATTCACACAAGTAAATCTTAGTAGAACTTTGTTCAGAGGCTTTAGCCTATCCTAACCATTTTTCCATTAAGAATTTCAATTGAATATTCTACATCTTCTAGCAATAAACCATAAGCCATCAATGATGTTGTGGAATTTGTCTTTTCAATATTAATTGTAACATCACAACCAGTCTTGATAATATCTTCAGATTGTGCACTTAAATCAAAACAGAAAACAGGGTATAAATTCTTCCAATCTATAGGAGTTAATTGTGCCTCTACTCCAAATTGTCGATACAAATTTCTATAAGCATCATATCCTTCCATAAACTGATTATTGGTATCATCAAATCCCAATGGATCAATAGGATAACGTGTTTGATTTAGTTAAATTTGTAAACTTCGAATTGAATTAATATGGAAAAGACTATTGTTTGTTCTTTATAAAATGTAAACTTCTTCTGTTCTTGTGTTTTTAAGTACCCTACCTAAGACAAAACTAGGTGTTTCATTCTTTTGAAAAGTGAGTATAAAATATCTTGGAGTATTTGAAGTTCTAGTGAAATGCCAGTTAAATCTCTGTTCAGAAAAAGTGACAGAACTCGCAGTACGCTTCATAAAACTTACTGGAATTGGTTTATTAGTATTTAATCGCTTCGTAATATGTTTTATCCACCATTCAAATCTATCAATTTTTAAATATGCTTTCTTCCCAGCCTTTCCATAAAATATTGATTCATTATTTACAGTGCGATGAATTATTAATTTGAACTTTAATTGATATGATATTTTATTGTAATCTAAATACCCGAATAATGGAGACAATGACCAATCAATGGTTTGTTTACTTTTTATTATTAAAATTACGTCTTTCTTTATATGCATTATTATTTGTTTTATTTAAATGTTTTGCAATTTGTTCTACATCTTTCGCAATTCCTGCTGCGTCTGTTCCAGCGTGAGTTAAATCATCAACAATTATACCATCATTATTATCTGGAAACCAACCTTCGATTTCATCCATTTTATTATTTTCACCTATTGTAACAAATCGAAGCATCGAATCAATAATACCTGGAGAATCACTTATTGTTTATATATTTTGTGTTGCAACATCTAAACGCATTTGTGTAAATAATCTTGGAAAGAAATTGTTTTTTAATGTAATATTATCCGTAGCAGGTAATGATGTTGTAAAATCATCATCAGAGTATAGAGAATATTCACAGTGTAAAAAGGAATCAGGTAAATATAAATAACTTTGTTGATTATCAACTTCAAAAATTAAACCACCTCCAGTATTCATTCTACCTGAAGATCCGGGGTTTATAGCAACTCTTATATAATCATTCTTTTTTTTGATTATAACTGACGAACGGGGAATCGTCTAATCTAAATTTGCTTTCGATCAGAGTTGACATTATATTTTTCATTAGAAAAATAATCAGTTTGCTACTCGGTTAAAGCCTCTGAACAAGATTCTACTAGAATTTTGCTAAACCATTTCCCACGTTAGTGCTTAGGGACTGCATCCCATTTCCTCTCATTTCTTCAATTGTTTTTTCATCATGTTTACTTTCCATCTTCGCTAATTGTGCAATTTGGTTTTTGTTTCCTCTGAGAGCTTTTTATCTTTTGTAGCTCTTTAGCATCATTCCTAAGTTTACGAATAGCTTCTAGTTGTTTTAATTCGTTTTGTGACTTAACAGCATTCGATATTGCACTAGCTGTACTACCTATAGCAGCTGCTCCTTTAGCAGCAGATGAAATCAAATCTTTATTATTTTTAATCAAGTTAACGATACTTCCAATACCAGAAAAGATACTATCCCCTTCTTTTTGAATTGTTTCTACACTGTCATAATGGTACACAGGTTTCATAGATGGTTCATGAGCAATTTTATTATTGGAAGCAAAATGTTTAAGATTGTGTTCATAAATTATAGGCATTTTTTAGGATTAAATTTGACTTTTGGGGAAAATATTTACGTTTATGATTGGTTAGTAACCTGAGGAACTTTGGTCCGATCGGCTAAAGCCTCTGAACAAGGTTCTATTGGTTAGAAACCTGATGACCTTTGGTCCGATCGGCTAAAGCCTCTGAACAAGGCTCTATAGGTTAGAAAAACCCAAGACTATAAATTTTTTATTAAAAAATGGTGCAAGCGAAAAATAAAACGGTTGAATTAAAACTACGCAACATCATTGACAAAAATACACCTAAAACTATTACGGTTGACAAAAAGAAGCATTACATAAGTAAACCAATGATAGAGAAGATTAAATTACAAGACAAGAATGGTGGAATTCTCCCATTAATTCCTCTAATAATAGGAGGTATAGCAGCAGCAGGAAGTGTTGCAGGTGGAACAGCTGGTATTGTCCAGGCAGTAAATAAAAATAAATCAGAGAAGGCAGCATTAGAAGAACAAAAACGACATAATCGAGAGTTAGAGAAAGCTGCTAGGGGTGAGGGAATAGTAGATAATTTTATTAGTAAATTAAATTTAGCTGATGAAGGTAAACGAGTTCTTAAAAATGTACTACATAATATTGATGATTTAATTGACATAAAAGAAACTAAAGATGGATCTGGAATATATCTAAGTCCTAGTATGCTGCGTTAATATTTAATCTTTAAAAAATGAGCGAAGTGGATTCCTTGAATTTGAATAACTTAAGAATTTCAAATATAGATCTAATGGATTATCTCTTAAAAGTACATAGAACCTCAAATTGTCAGCACACCGGAGGTGACATACAAAAAACATTAGAAAACTTTCCTGGTTTTATTTGGAGTAAATATTCGAAAGAGAAACATTTACCTGGACATAATTTTACTGGCCCCGGTACAAGATTAGATTTAAGATTAAACGATGATGTTTCATTTTTATATGAAACAGAAATGCAAATTGACAACACCGTTGTCACTTTTCAGTCACCACGCAAATAAGTAGCAATAAATGTTATTACTTATTCCGCCATTCATTTTTATATGAAACAGAAATGCAAATTGACAACACCGTTGTCACTTTTCAGTCACCACTCAAATAAGTAGCAATAAATGTTACTACTTATTAATTATGAAGTAGAATTTCACGTTTGCAAGTCTTCTAATTCCTGCGTGAGATCAGTATGTTGCACAGTGGGGGAATCAAAAATGGATTCTGCTATTCTTTGCTGTTCATCCTCTTTTTCACGATCAATAAAATCTTCAAGATGAGCAAAATTCTTCATCACAAAGTGAATTGATAGAGAAGAATTGCCTAAGTTTGGATAGTTCTTTGATAGTTTGAACAATTTGATCAATAATGTCACATATGAGCGTGAAAACTTTATTTTATGAGTTACATTCAACTCTTTCACGAATTTTGTATAATTCATATTGGACAATAACTTCAGCCGTTGAACAACTTCACCTTGTAAAACATAGCAGCGTAGAAGATTCCGATGTGTAATTTTCTCAAAACCAATGAGTTTCTTCAATGAAGAGATGCACGATGATGTACTTATAATATCCTTTTTCTCGAGAAATACAGGTAAATTACTGCTATCAACATCCTTGAATGAATCTCGGATTATTTCAAACACTTCTCTCTTTTTATCTTCTTCGTTTCCACTCGTCTTCTGTTTCTTTCTTAGCGATTCAAGAATAAATTTTGTTGATATTGTTTTAAAGAAATCAAGATGGTCTGGTGAAATAAGAGGCACAACTTGATCCACGAAGCAACAAAATTCTCTCTCTATTTTGCTGACGGAAGACATTGCAAATGAAGTCTTACTGCTTACATACGGCAATATATATATTTCACGTCTCCCAAGCGCTCAAGTGCGGATAGCTGCTCTTTGTTCTGCAATGCATTGTTTCATGATTGAGCGTCTCCCAAATGCTCACCTCCGGATCACAGTTCTTTGTTCTGAAATGCATTGTTTCATGAATATGACAAGCGACTGTTCCCTACAATTGGGTGTCTTCCAAATGCTCATCTCAGAGTCACAGCTCTTTGTTCTGAAATGCTGCGTTTCATAAATGCGAGAAGCAGCTGTTCCCCACAATTGAGTAATCATCTGAGTGCAAGGTAGTAGCAACAACAGGAATTGTAAGAACGCCAGAAGAAATGACAATAGTCAGAGCGCCTAAAGAAAATGTTAACAATACTCCAATGCCTTGTGTCACATTCTTAACTCTCGTCCATCTTTTTCTTAATTTATCATGATGATCTAGTCTAAGTAATAATTGGGATTCTTTATCTTTCATATATCTGACTCTATCTGCACACTTTGCTTTATCCATTTGTTCCAATATCGGATATAAAGGGGCTGATGGTTCTTTTGTTTTCTCATCTTCCATTTTTAAGCAAATCTTTTTTGCTCATATTCATTTTTTTTTAATTATCATTTTTTATTATAAATTTTTATTACATTTGGGTCATAAACATTTTTCCTCATTTGTATTTTTATAAATTTCAGGAGCGTTCCTTTTTTTGTATTTTTCCTCATTTGTATTTTTATAAATTTAAGGTACTTTCCTATTTTTGTATTTTTCCTCATTTGCATTTTTATTACATTTGGCCATAAACATTTTTCCTCATTTGTATTTTTATAAATTTAAGGCACTTTCCTTAACCACAATCTTCTTGCCACGTACTCGCAAGAAGCCATGGATTAGCGATGAGACACTCAGACTTGTGGATCAAAGACGTGATGCAATGTCGAAAAACGATAACCGCCGCCGCAATGCACTAAATCGACAAATAAAAGAAAGTCTAATCAAGGATGAAGAAGAATGGTGGAATCATAAAGCTGATATAATGGAACAGGCCGCATTGAGGGGTAACTCGAAAGTGCTTTATCGTACGCTGCGTAGTCTATCGTCTCGTCCACAAACGGTTAGTGAATCAATCAAATATCGTGATGGAAGTTTCGTGAAGAGTAAAGAAGAAAAACTTCACCGTTGGCAGGAAAACTTCCAGTGTCTTCTTAATCGACCAAGTCCGCCTCAACTCGACGATGAACTTTCCAATGATAACGCGCTGCCAACTGAATGCACTGTCCCTGATCATGTTCCCGAGGCCGACGAAGTTGCTGGTGCTATGAATAAACTGAAAACTGGAAAAGCTGCAGGCATTGATAGCATTCCGGCCGAAGAGCTAAAAGCTGGAGGACACGCTTAACGCTCTAATCCAATCCATTTGGAACTCGGAATCGGCACCTCAAGACTGGCGAGACTCGATAATTATTCCAATATTCAGGAAAGGAGCAAAATCGGACTGTGGCAACTACCGAGGGATTAGTTTGATTTCAATTGCTGGGAAGGTCTTAACATCGATCATCCGGTCACGCATCGAGGGCATACACTCAAGGAAAAAATAAAGTACCCGGTGTAAAAAGTTATGTTAACAGTGACA
This sequence comes from Prostheceraeus crozeri, assembly GCA_907163375.1. NCBI lineage: Eukaryota > Metazoa > Platyhelminthes > Polycladida > Euryleptidae > Prostheceraeus > Prostheceraeus crozeri. The sequence continues at coordinate 17,286 of CAJQUW010010122.1, forward strand.
AATTTATCATTTCAGTCATTTTTTTCTACTCGTTGGTGTGAAATATGAACTTTAGAAGTTAAATCAATAGTCAAACCATTAGGTCTCAACCACACAGCGAGCTTTTCCAAGCGTTTTGCAGCAAGTACAAAGTCATCATTGCAGCATTTGTAGACTTCCATAATCCACGCAAAGCAAACTAGAGCGATTGATAGCTTGTGGACATGCGGTTACTCGAGACGCTTGGGACGCTCGTGTTTGCTTTGCTTTCAGTGTAGCTGAGGCCTAATGCTATGATTCCATTCATTGTTCTTTCATGCATACCGAGCTGTACTCTGTTCAATCCGCTAGCTACATACACCACAATCATTGACAGTATCGTAGCATTAGCAAATTAGTCATGGCGACACGTGGATGTGATTTGACTGAATTCCAGAGAGGTCAAATCTACGCCTTAAAGTTTCATGCGAATTTTTCAAGACCTAAAATTGCTGAGTGCCTCGAGATATCAGAGAACACAGTCAGAAAGTACCTACAGAGGCTATCAGCTGGTGGAGATGCTAAAGCAACCAATCGAGTTTCTTATGGCCGTAGGAAAAGTACAACTGAAGAAGATGACGAGGAAATTTTAACTTTCTCTTCGAACCATCCTTTTTGCTCTGCCAGAGTAATTAAGCAAAACTTAAATCTAGAATGTACCAGAAGGACCGTAACAAATCGATTGCTGAGCGGTGGTTTCAAGGCATTTACACCAGCTAGAAAGACAGCCTTGACAGCAGATCATGAACATCGCAGATTGGAATGTGCTACAGAAAAGTCATCATGGACTTTGACGAGGTGGAAGAAAGTGGTGTTTTCTGACGAATCGAAATTCTGCTTGGGTCAGTCACGAGTACAGTATGTCCGTCGATCGATAGGAGATCGGTACACGGATCGCTACGTCTGCCGTACTCCGAACAGATCTGTCGCGCATGTAATGGTGTGGGTGCATTCTCAAGTAATGGACATACGAGCCTGGTGAGAATTCAAGAGAGATTGGATGCCCAAAAGTACATCGACATCCTTGAAGTAATCTTCTTCCAGTATGGAATACAATCACTCAAGCAGGTGGCATCTTCCAGCAAGACAATGCACCGATACATTCGGCGTACCGGACGAAACTGTTCCTTCAACACAATGGAATCCCTACCTTAGACTGGCCTGCATTTAGTCCCGACATGAATCCCATCGAACACGTGTGGGCACAGATGGAACTGAAACTCCAAAGAGAATATGAGGACCCAGAAGACAGTGACCAACTCTTTGCTACGCTTGATGTCTTTTGGAATGAACTGATGGATGATGTCAATTATCGAGCTTCTCTTATCAGTTCAATGCGTGATCGCGTAGAAGCAGTACTGGATGCTGAAGGTGATTTTACGAGATTTTGACTGTTTTCTATGTACTAGTACGCCTTTCGTGACTTTATACGCGTATTGATATTGTTTCTGTGATCGACTCTGAAGCACAAGTAGTGCATATTGTCTTGTTGTTTTCGAAATAGAGTTAAATGTCTAACCGGGTACTTTATTTTTTCCTTGAGTGTATATGAAAGTAAATTAAGGGAAGAACAGGCTGGGTTTCGTAAAGGTCGAGGTTGACCAGATATTCAGTCTATGGCAAATACTCGAACGGAGAATTCGCAATGGTCAGGATTACACTGCTACTTTCATTGATTTCGCTTCAGCCTTTGACTCAGTTCATAGGCCGTCCTTGTGGTACGCACTAAGGAGATTAGGACTCCCAGAGAAAATCGTAAACATTCTGTCCTCTCTGTACCGCAATGGCAGCAGCAAAGTAAGAGTTTACGGCGAGCTATCGAAAGGGTTTCCCATCGCTACCGGTGTTCGGCAGGGTTGCGTTATATCACCATGCCTCTTCAACGTGGTCCTGGACTTCATCCTGCGGAAGGCAGTTCATGAATTAAAGGGGCTCACTTTCAGCGAAAATCAAAGCGCAACAGATCTCGACTACGCCGATGATATTGTCTATCTTGGAGAGAAGGGGGAAGATACACAGCTGTTCCTCAATCGTCTGGATAAGTTTGCTTCCTTTCTTGGACTGACGATCAATACTAAGAAAACAAAAGTCATGGCATCTGCAGACCTAAACATACATTTGAATGGAGAATCAGTAGAGCAAGTGGATGGCTTTACTTACCTGGGCTCAATCTTCTCAGCAGATACTAACTCGTGCGGGGCAGAAGTGATGACGCGCATTGGAAAATCAATGAGTCAATTTAGTCATTTGGACAAAGCCATGTTTCACAGAACGGACATATCAACGAAAACAAAGATGCAGGTGTTCAACAGTGCCATCCTACCTGTCCTATTGTATGGAGCCGAAACGTGGACGTACTCAGTTGCTGACCTACAAAAACTTGAAGTCTTTCAAATGAGCTGCCTCCGGAAGATCTTAGGCATAAGCATTCGGGACATGGTGCCAAATCAGAAAATCCGCGAAGAGTGCGGCAACCAACCGATAATAGCCCAACTCATTCGAAGCTCAAGATTGCGGTGGTTCGGACATGTTGCACGTATGCCGATTTCTCGAATCCCACGGAGAATTCTGTTTTCTGAACGCCCTAAATTATGGAGATGCCCCAGGAATGCTCCTCGCGTATCATGGGAGAGACATATTTCTGTTGATCTCAATCTTAGTGACATAAGAACAAGACCACGAGAACGATGTATCGATGCTGCTGCGGATATGGCACAAGACCGATCAATGTGGAGAGCCTTCATTCGGGACGTCGCAAACTTACCCATTGCCAGCCACAACCCTACCGGTTTTCGGCGATAAGTACAACTAAGTATAAAGAGTGTTGTGGCACTTTAACAGGGTTAGTCAAAACCCGCCCGTCGCATGAAAAACCCGTTTCACCCGCCCGGGCAGGTTTTTCGGGCGGGTTTTTCGGGTGGGTTTTTCGGGTTATTCCCTCTGTCACCATATGGTGTAAAAATTGTGGTCCCGAGAGTCATCATTGTCGTTAAACTCACATAATGTTAAACTCGATTAAAGCATGAGTTTCTAAATTAGATATAAATATTTCATGCTTAAACAAAGTTTCTATAAATGAAATTGTCTTGAAATTTTTCAATCTCTCTGATTATTTTACATATTTTACTTTTTACTTGTATTAGCATGAGTAGTGACTACATACTGTTTGTACTTCAGTTGTGCCAATCCTTACTTTTATGTGCAGAGAGCCGAGGTGAGGACAGGGGATTGGCCTACGCATCTTGTTCTTCATTTTGACTGATCGATCAACATCAGTTATTCATTTCTGTCCTAGCCTAGTGTCATGACGGGTGGAGGCAGAAAACAAGACGTTGTATGGCATTCTTTTCATGAACTCTCGACTACGCCATTTAAATATCAATGCAAATCCTGCTCGAATATTATCACCATGTCCCGGAAGAGAGCGGATCGCCTCAAAGAACACGAGGGTACCTGTCGAGCACGCCGACCAGCTCCCGATCCTCGACAACTGCAGTTAGTAAAGGACTCAGAGACTACTTCTGCATCGCTACTATCTACAACGACGTGGGATTCTAGGGACTCAGTGGTCACGAAGACGACAACATCTGCTCTTTCTTTGTGTGATCTACGTAACGACGGTGAATCATCGGTGCTTCGCTCCACGGACTCAAAAGCTATGACTTCGTCGGACTCGCCTATTCTGATTTCGTCAACCGACAGTGAACATCTCGCTCATTCATCAGTTTTTCATGCGCCAAGTCAGTCAAAGAAAATTCGTTTGTCTTCATCTGCAAGTCCGTTGCCGGACAGCTACTTTGTCAGGACAACTGAAAATGACAGAGAGAGAATTAGACAGAAGTGGGCTGAATTCATTTACAAAAATCGTCTTAGTTTCCGCTTAGTCGACGACCCTTCGTTTCGAAGTAGCTTGGAGGAGACACGACCTGGTATCAACGGCCCGAACGGTTCGAGACCTTTATTGACACGGAAGGCCTTGAGCGGAAAGCTGCTCGATCAAGCTGAGAACCGTTGCACGACAAAACTTATAGAAGTTATGGAAGGAAAGTTCGCCGTGCTCTCACAGGATGGCTGGACCGACACCCACCACGAGCCGGTCATCGCAGCTAGCCTCCACTGTAACGGCAAGACGTACCCCCTCGATTTCGAAGCGACCGGGTCAAGCTCTAAAACTGCATCATTTTGTGCTGAGTTGGCGAAACAGTCTATTGAAAAGGCAGAGAAGAGATATGGGTGCACCGTAATCGGCTTTGTCTCCGACAACGAGGCGAAGATGGTGAACCTCAGGTCTGAGTTAGCAAAGTGGCGTGACGTGATGGTTTATGGCTGCAGTGCCCACGCCCTGAATCTAGTCGAAAACACAGCAACTCCACGACAAATCATGGCGCCGATAGTCGCAGTTGCCAAATACTTCCGCGAACATCACAAGGCAGCCGCACTACTTAAGGAATACGATGGTGTCATTCCACAGCTCCCCAATGACACTCGGTGGACAAGCCAGACTGCGGCACTACAGACCTTCATCCGCAATTACGACTTCTATGGAAATGTCGTTGACGAAGACAGAGTCCCGATGCCTCCCAACATCAAAACTTTCATTAACAACCGAGGCCTTGTCTCAAAGGCCAAGTCGATGCTGACTCAGTTGGAATTCATCTCGGTGGTACTGAACAACTTTCAGGTAAATTATTTTTGTAAATTATTCGTTACATTATTTTTCTTGTTTATGTGATTAAAAAGAATTTGTTATAACCTAAAAATGTATTGGGCCACTTTAGAACATAGGAGTAAATTAACCCTTTCCGGTCCGGGAATCTGGATCGCCTCACAGTCCAAGGGGGGCGGATTCAGCCCGCGCTCTTTATTCGTCTCTAATTCCTGATAGACTACAGATATTGACTTGAAAGTTTACACACTAAAACTCCAAGAAATTATCTTTCATTTGGTATATAAAAAGGTACACATTTCGTTTTTTCCATCCTTTCTACAATCAATTTAAAAAATCAAAAAAATTAAAACAAATAAAAATTCGCAGTTCATGTTCGCTTCACAGACCGGGGGGCGGATTCTGCCCGCGCTATTTAATCGTCTCTCATTTCAGATAGACTACGGATAGTAACTTGGAAATGGACACAATAAAACTTCAAGAAATTTTGTCTTTCGTTCGGTACATAGAAAAGTGTACATTTGATTTTTTAACCACTTTTTGACATCAATGTAAATAATCAAAAGAAAAAAATAAATGAGAATTTTTCTCAAATTTCATCATTTCACGTATAACTAAATTTTTCAGATGGCCACTCACAAGTCATTGGTAGCAAGTATTATAAAAATTTTAGTATCAGGTTATACAGCATGAAGATTTAGGAAAAGTCAGTAAAGGAAACTTTCTAACGACATTTTATCTGACCGTGGCAGATGAAATTAGGAGGCGCGGGCAGAATCCGCCCCTCCGGGTCGGATAGGGTTAAATTATCTGACGTCTGCATGTACCGTACTGCTTTTAGCGTGCAACAATTAAAAAGCTTTAGCTTTTCATCCTTTTGTAAGCGTAGGAATAACACAGCCGAATAATACAAACGACTAACGGAAGATAATCGAAGATAATATACTGATGTAGCCTATATGGGAACATTTTACTTTTCTTAATGCGCATATTAATCACATTATCACATCAATTACATGTATTAAGGTCTCTTGAATTACTCTGAATTACTTAACTTCTAGTGCATTTTGTTATGACCTAGTTGTGTATTTGTTGTTTTTTTAGGATGACACGAAGACTCTTTCTGACTGCGTCAGGGGATGGCTCGAACTTATGAATAACAACTTCATCAGCCCCGACGTTCGCGATGCTATTCAAGCCAGGTTCGAAAAGACCAACACAACATGGCACCTATTGGCCTACATGTTGGATCCCAGAAACAAAGATGATTGGCCGGAACTTCCACACGAACTGGCGAACGAGGCCAGAGATGACATTATGACGATGGGCCTCATCCAGGCTATGGCTTCCTTTGAAACAGAGGACACCAGTCCGACGGGGTTTCCTCGGATGGTGTTTACTCAGCAAATGAAGTCCGTTGGACCTGCCAAGTACTGGCAGTACGTCGCCAAAGTGACAACAGCTGAAAAACCAAAATCATTCGCAACAATGATGACTAAGGTTTTTCACTTGCCGCCATCCTCAGCGGTATTGAGAGGATTTTCTCAACTGCTGGCTTGGTCCAGTCGAAGTTGAGGAACCGTTTGACTGTTGAGAAAGTTGGTCGTTTGGTCAGTGTCTCGAGGATCTTGCACTTAAGTGACGACCATGAAAGTGCAGGATCACTCGAGGAGTGTTTTGAGTCTGACTCTGATGAACTATAATTTGCTCTAATAGTTATAGATTTTTGTAATAGATTTTATTAACTTTATGTAAAAGTCGTTTTTGTTAAACGGTACTTATACACTGCATGGCCTAATTTTATCGAATAAGATGTAAAATAGCATATACCTATGTATTTCACAAAAATACATAGGCCTAACACTTAGAAAATAACCAAAAATTTTAGGATAATTTTCTAAAGTGAAAAACCCGTTTAACCCGAGAATGAAAAACCCGAAAAACCCGCGGGCGGGTTTTTCGGGTGACCAACCCTGCACTTTAGCCCAGACAACCTTTCTGTCGATTCCCAATGACACTCGGGGGCCTAGCACAGAACCATTGTGTCAAGGAGACACATTACAAATGCGGGATCTCTACATTACAATTCATCGACTATGATCAGCTGCCTTCATTCGCCACTCTAACAGGCTGTCGTACGGTTGACGCACCGTTGCGGCTCCTGCCTGCGGCATGCTCTCTGCTTGTTTGGCTTTGACTTCATCTGCATTCTGTTTTTGGCCATCTACTTAACATCTTGCCATTTACTTTACTACATCGGCCTGTATACAGCGACGCTTTTTCCATCACGATGCCTTGTTTCAACGACTTTAACTGGATTCTCACATTTCGACATCTATCCGTGATTGTCATCGCACTCTCAATCCTGCTCCCTTATGTACATATTTTCCCATGCTGCTATCGATCATTATCGCCAGCTCGCCTTTCCTCCTGAAAATCAACGGCCCGCGGATCGCTTTGTGAAGTTGTGTGACGTGTTTCCCTGCCAACTCCTGATGACTATTGTGACGAACAGCCTTCATCGCGCTTTTTTCTCTCTGTAAATGCACTCAGCGAATTGTACTAGTACTTTGTGAGTTATTAATAGAGATATTATTATTACTAAACTCACAAGTTCGTTTCGGACATTCAGAAAGTTCCTTTTCTGTGTCTCCGAACCTTTGGCGACATCAGGGAAGAGCTCCTCTTCATTGGTAGAGAGATGATCGAAGGGCAGTCTGCTCACAGCGGCGGCTCCTTCTTGGCCTGGACATTCGATTTCTTCTTCATCTTCTGCCTCATCATCAGCATCGTCACCGTCTTCGTCTTCTCCATCCTCTTCGGGCTCCTCCTCATCGGCAGCGATCACGTCTGATGAATCCGATTCGTCTAGCCGGATCAAATTACCACCTGAGCCTTCCACCAGTTCCACATCATCGATACTCGATTCATCGGATTCATGCAGACGACGTGTGCCATTAGACTGATCTACACGTCCATTCCGTCGATCCATCTGAAATTTCAGGAATTAAGTACAAAGAATTTGCGATCAACGAGCTCCGATTACAAAATCTATTATGAGAGACATTTCTAAGCAAACTTGTTTTTATCATTAGATCAAATACGGATTCCATTATCATGTACATGCGCAGCATCAATAAAAAATGAACATTCGAATACAAACCAACTCTAGTTAGGGGTAGACACATGTTGATTCATTCTATAAATCATAAAATTAGAGTTGCAAGATTGATTATGAAATCAATGGGTCAAAAGTACAGCTACATTTAATGCAAAAATGATTGATTACAAATTTGAAAGTCTTCTGAAACGTCATTTTGTCATCCACTGTATCGAACTACGACGACTCAATCATCAATACAACAGGTCCTATGACTCTTATTTGGAAAGCGACTGAGCCATGACATAGAACGGATTCAGGATAACCAGGAAATGATAAATACAAATCTTCCCCTTCCTGTTCAGACTGAACGCCAGGTAAAATGTTCTCTATCCCACATCCACGGATCATTTCTTTGAAGTTGGAATATGCTTGTATATTGAGAACTTCAACTGTGAAGTATTTCTCCTCTGAATCATTCACAATGCGGATGTGATCGCCAACAATTATGCATTGTCTTTTTTCATCATTTGTTCTGCCCTCGAATGTCTTCTTTCCCTCCAAAACTAAATTCCACCACGGATTCGACACCTTCAAATAATGGGTCTTCATCACCTACAAATTAAATCACTGTACAGACAACATTTTCATTTATTGAGCCGCGGTGACGGATAATACAACCAAGAATTTCGATTTCAATAAGGTGTTGCAAAAATATAAGTTGGAGAAGTTTACGTGAGCAGAGTTCATTTCGTGAAGCTTGTAAGAAACTTCTAAATATAAAATTTTAGCCCGATCAGAGTATAGTCCGGGAGCCAGCGTGAAGTTGTGCAGGGAACGAGGTAGTACACAAAACTTTCACATAGCATAGTACACCTCCAACCTACTGCAAAACTTCGCGTCTGCCGGATCAGATCATTTGCTTTTCAGAAATAGAGAGGATAACAAAATCCTATGTATTTCCAGTGGTAAAATTGTGACATTTAAGGTGTTGACTCCATTTTTTCGAATTTTTGCTCATAAAAGTTACACAAATTGGTATTTTGTTGAGCTGGTTATTATAGAAATCATCTACAGATCATGATCTTTCAAATGAGTGATCATTCAGTGACAGAGGATGAAGTAAAGTGTACAAACAGACACTTTTCGTTAAAGTATATCAACAATTTTCCTGAAATTTCTATGTTAATATTTGCAGTTACACCAACGAAAAGTGTCTGTTTATACACTTTACTTCATCCTCTGTCACTGAACGATCACTCATTTGAAAGATCATGATCTGTAGATGATTTCTATAATAACCAGCTCAACAAAATACCAATTTGTGTAACTTTTATGAGCAAAAATTCGAAAAAATGGAGTCAACACCTTAAATGTCACAATTTTACCACTGGAAATACATAGGATTTTGTTATCCTCTCTATTTCTGAAAAGCAAATGATCTGATCCGGCAGACGCGAAGTTTTGCAGTAGGTTGGAGGTGTACTATGCTATGTGAAAGTTCGTGAATAAGTAGTACTTCTCGTATCCGGATGATCACATTTAAGAGAAAGCAATTCAAATTCTTCGGATTTGAAACAGCTCTGGGAAACAGCCAGAGCAATCGGAACGCGTATCAAGGAGCACTTGTTTAAGGCAACTTCGTACTCGGCAGTGCAAGACCATTTCACGGATGAGCATATCGGGATTACACCAAGCGGCAATATACAATGGGAGATATTGCACGGTAGATTATTTGAGTATAGTCGGAGGAAAGTTATGGAAGGCCTGTACATCTATCGGGCATCGGCTGATAGTCTCATCAATGGCTGCAAGGGTCGTTTTGTGACGTATAAACCTACTTGATTATATTCTTTCTTACTGATATCCTTTCTAGCCTATACTGTTGTTGATTTCAAGTAGTAGTATATAAGAATGTCTATTTTTATCGAATAATCTATTAATCTTATTGATTTTATGCATGGTTGGCTCTGACTTTCTCGTCTCTGTTCATTGTGCGTGATCAAGCCGGTAAAGGCGAAACGTCGCAACGTATTTTCTGTAATACACTGTATCCGAAGAATTTGAATTGCTTTCTCTTATATGTGAAAGTTTTATGTACTACCTCGTTCCCTGCACAACTTCACGCTGGCTCCCGGACTAGTAGGTTTTGGGGTCTCGCAAAGAGGTGAAGGTGAGGCTAAATGAGTGAAATTGCTTAAAAATTAGCCTGGACGTCATCACGTGACCTTGAATAACTTTTTAGATCTCATGGAATGTAGGGGGTCCCATTTGTATTTATTGATGATAAATTATATAGATCTAAAATGTTTAGTTTCGTCGTAAAATAATATTTTGGATCTTAAAATAATCCGTTAATGAAAGGTCACGTGCACGAAAGCCGAACGTGCGGGTTCGGGTGGGTTTGGGTAGGACAATTTTGTTGTCGGGTCGTATTATCACTCTTATCATAAACCCCAGAAAACCCGAACTCTGCTTTTTCGGGCTTGAGCACACAGATTTTAGGAAAGTGTCAGAAATTTTACACATTTCTTATCGAAAAATAAGTCAAATGTATCGAAAAATATATCAATGCCGAGTAATGAGTTATCGACGACTGATAACTTTCTTGTGTAGGTGATGCAACAGCATTGAGAGATACTTGGAACAAATGTGAAAGCTAGTGCTATAGGCCTACGGCTGGTGATCGGTAATAACTGTAGTGCTAAGGTGGTCACTTGTTTCAATAGTTCATGTCACATCACGTTCCGGAACACCATTAATTGATTTTAGAAAAAACTCACATACCAGTGTTAAAAGGGGTAAACATTCTATCCGATGTTCTCAATGCTGTATACCAATACCATAAAATGCAGTCTAAGCCGATTTATGGTATTGATATGCTGATCGATGACAGGCCTTCGTCTGATGCAAATACCTTGTCTCATAAAAAATGATCAAGTTAAACTAATTTTACATCGAAATAACATTAAAATGACATCTCACTGATATGATAAAACGATGAATGTAACCCTACCCCAAGTACCTACTTAGTAAATAAAACAGAAAATAGATATAGTCTAACAACTGCAATCTGAAATATGGCATGCGTGCATGTTCGTTGCATGCGTGTTATGATTGTATTTCGTGTGTTAACGATTTTGTCATCATTTCTTTTCTTTAGAATTAGTCGGTGCAGTGCTTATCCCAGAGGAGAGTACAATTAAATCGAACTGAATGCCTTTCCTGAAATATCCATGGTGTTTGATAATGTCGATTTCAACCTGGGATAAGGCTCTTATACAGCCCTTAAGATACCCGGATTTCTGTAATACGACCGCCTCCAGTTCATACGAGTATTAGCATAACATCACAAATGGTTTTCAGACCTAATCTGGTCGGTTTGGGTTTTGGTATTTTCTTATCAGGTTCGGTAAAAATTTCTTGGGTTTGCTTTTATTTTTAGTAGGGTCTCAAAATTCATGGTACCTGACCCGACGCTCATCTTGGAGCCACATGTAATACCATAAATATGAGTGTCAGCCCATTTTATCCATTTTATGAGGTCAAAAAATCATTCAAAGTCTCGTAATGATGTTAAAGATCGGGTATGAGAAGACAAAGTTGCCGTGTGTCGCGATTTTTCATTCCCACACGACAGTAAAATCTGCATGGAGATGAGTGGGAATTCCAACACATCGCAGGAATACATTAGTTTATGCAATATTCAAGTGAAGTAGACAGAAGTAGACAATATTCAAGCAAAATAGGTCCCTATGATACTATGCTTCCGCATTGATAGAACGTAATTTCATTTATAAGAGTATGAAATAAGAATATTAATGCCTGATTTACATTTCATACGCATACTATGAAACTAACCCTTTGGCAATCATATAGCTACATTAATGCATGTTTATAGATATTTCACTACAAGATTGATGGAAAAGAATGATAAATGCCTACCTATTGCTATGTTCGATAAAACGTGGACGATGAAGGCCAAATGAATCAAAATTGGTAAATACAAATAATAGGTAGTAAAAACCGTCGATCAGACGTTAGTCGTCGCAAGTCGCGCACTTAGTATACAAAAGGCTGATTGAAGCCACCAGATATGTTGCGCCGATGAGACTTTTTCAGTGGTGTGACATGCAGTGAGGTACAGAATCGGAGAGCAATACTTCATATAAGATTTGCAGCAGATTCTTAAGCCTTGCTTACGACTTTTTCAATGCTTTGATTTCTAATACCGTATTCTCTAAAATTATAGAAATTGGGTATCAGGACAAATAGGGTAGCAATAATGTTAATGTATAAATAGGTTAAGTTTCTCATAATCTCAACTTCAATGGAAATTATAGAATTTATAATGAAAATAATGGTCTAGAAATTAAAGATAAAATCTCAGCTAGAATAACTGCAAACTTCGAGTCAGTAAATTTGAGAAAATCTCAAAATATTGAGAATCACGCGATTTTCAATTAATCATGCACTGAGCTACACGACTCGGAATCGTGCGGAAATCGAATCGCGCACGCCGCTACTGCCTTCAAGTCATGCAGCATCAATTAAAAATTGCCAGAACATTCAGTCTGTATATGACTGACAACTTTATTCAAATTAGACAACAAAGTTAATTTGTTTTCATACAACAGGATATACTTAATATTAGATGACCTATAACTGTGTCTATTAAAGGTGGCCGATTTATTCTAAGTTTTATGTCAAATCAACGTTTTTTGTTATAGGTCCTACTGAAAATGCCGATTTCTCAATGATAATAAGGTACATCAGCAAATAAGCACGATAGGTCCTGAGTGTTCCATGCAAAGGCGTCGTGTCGTCGTGAGGCTAGCCTAGTCCTGCGAATAATCGATTAGTTTTAGATGTCGATCAATTAGCTCTGCATGATTCTAAAACCTACTTTTAGTTCATAATCCTAAGAGGATATTGGTCATAAAACATACATCAAACCGTTTATACTTAAATATTAAATTCTAATCAAAATCACATCGATAATCAGCATCGTTGAAGTAATAGAGATACGAAAGACTCATCTTCCAACCAATCCATTTTTCAATCGAATATGTCATTAAGAAACATTCACCCCCAAGCTTAATACTATGTCGCAAGGGGTTTGATGGTATTCGTAATTTCTTATCACGGTACTCTATTTGGAAGATGAGAATTTCATCCGCCCTACGAAAATGAATGTTTTGGCTCTCTGCAATGGGAATCGGACCCAGGTATATACCAGTTGTCTAGTTAGCACTCCATCACAGGGCTACAATTACAACTCTGTAACGAGTGGTTGCATCTCCTCCTACTAGACTTGTCTCACGATTTTCAAGAGCTTGAAGATGTGTATGATGATCATCGATCAGCTCTTCTACCCGGGCGCGCGTCTATTTGTGCATCATAATATGCAAAAATATGTGATCAATGCTGCCAAAATACCTTATTGCAGGCATGTGAAGGCCTACCTATATAATCCAAATGTAAGATTAGATCTTTAGAAGAATCTAGTTGCCTTCAATCACTGCGTTAAAAAGAAGTCGCGTGAATCCTAGATTAGTATTTCAGTACGGTCCGGACTCGCAATCACAAATGCTGATAGAACAGAAATACCGAAAGTTCTAAACACATTCGAACATGCGTGTGTGCTCCAGCAATTCAATGTGAATAACTGTTCCAAAACTCTGGCAATGTAACAAAGCCTAATTTGAAAATTTAATATCCTCAAGACAGAATATTAACCCATAAGCAAATCAGATTGCTGAATTTATAATTTTTTTAACCAATATTAGAAAAGTAGCGCATTATTGGTGTTTAATGTACTGGGATACAGACACTTGAAAAAACTCATGGACTTATATAAATATGTGCTTTTTTCAAAAAATTGCTGATGTTACATGCTTTTCCAAAAAAAATAATGGTTGATGGTTACAAATGGATACCACATCTGAAATCAATATTTTCGAAAATTGAATGTCGCAAGTGCGAAACAAATATTCGATCAAAGATTCCAGAAGACTCTGTGTATTCTACATAATTTCATTAGATTTTTTGATTCGAAATGTCATGATCTATATAATATGCACCAACATCAGGCAAAATGTCAGGTTAATTATTGAAATTTGTATGTTGCCATTGATATGCAGCCTGAAGTACTAGTAGCATGCGATGGTCAGCAATATTCACAATCCAATAAATTAACTAAACCCCACAACATCGATAATTGAAATCATGCACTCAGCAAATGTGCACAAAAATGGAGCGCTAATCCGCGGGTAACCATAAGAAGATCAATGACAATAACTTGAAGAAAATAAGCAAAAACCGGAGACGGAAATTTGCGAGTCGTGAGTACTGTAGGCCTCCGTAGTAGACTATAGGCACACAGGCAGAGCTAGGTTAATGTGAAAAATTGAAACCTTGCATCTCCATCAATCATTTTTTGAATAATAATTGATAAAAATCTCCAAAGTCTACAAATCGGCAAATAAGTGATTACATAATATTAGACTGCAATGGAAAACAAACGAAATTACTAAGCAATCACATGCTTGTGCATGAAATGACTAAAATTGCGTGATGAAGTCTTAGGGCAAGTACCGTAAAAATGGGGTGACTTTGGACAGTTTTGAAGTTTACCTCAAATTTTATATTACTTTAAAGTAGAGAAGTATAAGTAATGTGTTAATACAATACGTTTACGAAAAATTACTACCATCATACATTTCTTACAACAGATTTTTCTAAAAACCTCAGTGTCCACCGTCACCCCGGGATGGGGTGACTTTGGACACCTGATGAGATCGAACAAACGATTATAAAAATATCAACATGAACCACTTGCATTTTGCCGTGTAGTACAGAAGTGAGTCCTAGGGATATTCAATCATACATAACATTGTATTTTCTTTTGATCTCGTCGTACTTATCGGTAAGAAGTCCGAGAGGAACATTTTGCTGGTATGACTGGCTACGTAGCAAGCAGGTGTAGAAAGCCTAGGATGTCAAAGGTCTGTTTATCATTTTTACTGGAACAAGGAATGTCTTAAACAGCATTAGTGAATGCCTGATGTCTTGATAGAAGACAAAATTGATACTTCATGATTTTAGTTACTATAGTGAAATACATTTATGCCGGCTCATCTACTGTCAAAAGTCAACCCTCTATTTTCCCAATGTCAGTTGGGTCACTATGACAGGTATCTTGCAATACTTTGAATAATTATTTTGACGAGTGCAATAGACTTAAAACATAATTTAGGTAATTCTGAAGTGTGCTGCACGGAGATTACATGTTCTATTACGTTGTGCAAAATAGCGGCACCATTTTTCAAAGTTAAAATTTAGGCGGGTGAAATTTTAAGAATGTGAATTAAAATTAAATTCTTAAATAATAAATAGAATATCACAAGAATCTTAAATGCCATGAAATTTTAGCTTGTGTATCATAATATCATATTCCACGAAGATCGATCGCTCAAAAAACGTTTGAAAGTGGTAGTTTTGTTGCAGTGCTCAGATTTCTATTCTCTCCAAAGTTATCCCGCTGTTCAAAGTCCTTACGGCATGCGCACTTAAGAATAATGTAGTCAAAACATAAATCCTTCTGTCTCAAGATCAGTTATTGCATTTGTGACATAAAGAACTGCACTGATCGTGTCATTAATGTCATTGTGATCACTGTCACTGCTTTCAGTGCTATCGGTAGCATTAGACTGTCTGCTTTGTTTTGTCTTCTTTCCCTTTCGCTCTGCGCGCTTCTGCTCAAATTTTTCAATATTTTGTTGAACTCTTTCAGTCACATTGTACCTTTGATTTCTTTTCAAACCAGATTTTTGAAATCTGTATAGCTTCGTCTTCTGAGAGGTCATCAGGTCCATTGATGGCAAGATTTGAAAGCGTGAAGTGTTCCATCGAGTAATCGATTTCTGTGGGGAGTCTTCGTTTAACTTTTTAACACTGAAGCCACGCTCATTGTCGACAGACATTAATGGCAGTGATATAGCGATTTTGGCGAGATGAAAGTATATTTGGCCACATCGTCTCGCATATAGGGTCGTCTAGTTCCATCGTGCATGCATCACCAGCACATCTGGTGGAAGCAGGATTGTCAAGTTTTACCCGGACATTCTCGGCAAAACTTGACCACTCTACACGTGAGTAATCGACCCGGTGAATTTATACCACTAAATTAATTTGAATAACATCCACCAAATTGATTAGATTCACCTTATCTGGGCAAATGATTTACGTCGAGCTATTACATGAGCAACAGTTAGGAAGAGCTCGTTAGCATAAAATATAGACCAAAAGCGTAATATACGCCTTAAAGAGCACAAAATCACACTATACGTCAAGAAACTTGTCGTCGAGTATGAGTATTACACTGTGAAACAGTTGCTCAATTAGACTAACATGGCCATTGAATTCGTGTCAACGAATTGATTATTCATGTCAGCTTCATTATTCGACAAATCGGCCATTGAATGAATAGCAATCTACGTCATGCTAAGGATATCAGTTAGCAACGTGAAGAATGCGTAATGCAATGTAGGTTGTCGCATCAATGGGTTGTCGTCATTCACATCGTAGCGCTGACATGGTGACTGCTAACGTTGATAGATGAGTCCGTGGCCGGGAAAATGAGCATCTTAACCCTATCTACTCCGGTGGTTCATTGAAAGAATATAGTTAAACTGACAAGCAAGTGCGACAGCAATGCAGACATTGATTTTCTAGGTTCATGATTCAGGACAGTCCAAATCATCTCAGCGTCGCCCTCAGACCGCACGCTAAAAGGTGAAGTTCCATTGTTCATGATTGAAAGTATTGCCATTGACAAATGAAAAGTTTCAGTTCTCGACCAATCATAGAGCCTCTTCCATCTTCAATCTCAAATTTTGACGAATTCATTGAAATATTTCGAGAAAAATGTCCGTTGTTGAATCGGCGGCTTCTAATTTCTGAACTTCTGAAAGTTTATGATTGCATTATACTATATAATTATAAGAGTAGACATCAAAATTTTACGCGCACGCCGCAGATCTCGTGCGCGTAAAATCGTTTAAAAAACTGCGCTAGTAGATTTACATGCCACTCTTCAAGATAAAGCAATGGCAATCTCTTTCACTTTACATCATTGGATTTTCATTTCCAGAGGCATCATTGAATAGGCCCGCAGTACCAGTAGGCCTATCTTACAAGTGTGATGCTGTGTTTATAGATGATGAAAAACTTACCATCGAAGGAGTTGTCTATGCAAACGAGTCATTTCTATAAATAGGGAGGGTGAGGTTATTCATGATTTATTATTCCTCATATCAATCTTCAACAACTCACTCTATGAGATTTATTGTGAATTTCGATTCAATTTGCTTCGTCTCCTCAAACAGATGTTTTGCTGCTAAAATGACTTTCTTGTTCAAAAATATTTACAAGTCCGAGCTTTTGAGAGCCGGCTCGTATTGTCAAGGCTTGGAAGGAGTGAAATATGAGATTTCGTCAAGATATACTAGATCAATTTGATCTCCATGTGACCACGGCCGGCAGTGAATGCTTCAAGGAACTTCCAGCAAATGGGGAAGCTCTGGGAATCTGACCAAAGACCAGGGATTGGTGAAGTCAACCATTGCGTGGATTAAGTCAAACACTACACCCTATTTCTACCATCACGTGGGTCAATTAATCATATCTCTCCAAGCTATCAAATTAGACTTTTAACACTTTGCTAGACTTATTCATAAAATTTGATACGAACATAAATTAGAATTTTTCTTTTTTCTAAGCGCTTTCCATGATAACGTGGAATATGCATATAAAATCGTCAAACAAAAGATACACAATAGTGATATAAAAGCATTGGTGTGTTTCTAAAAAGTTGATATAACAAAATCTACAGGTCTAAATTTTTAAATGAAATCCCTTCTTTTTTTCGCATGAAAGGTTGATGGCTTAAGTAAAATGCAAAAGTATCACTAAGCGCTGAAATTTTAATTTGATGGCTTAAAATGATTTGATAAATTAATCCACGAAAAGGTAGACATGCGGTTTTGGTGTGCGAATTAATCCACGTCAAGGTAGAGGTAAACTGTAAAACGTAAACAAGTCATAAACAAGTCGAACCAATGAAAATCGTAAACAAGTCAGACCCATCTCAATACACACTCAATCGACCTAAACAACTCATGCTATACCTAAAATTACCTGCTCTTAACGATGGAGCAATTATATTCCGCCTACAAACCTATCCAGACCCACCAGGGACCACTAAGTCCCGAAAAATCAAGATAAAGCTCACATACGTGTCCTAAACAAGTCAGACCCATCTCAATACACACTCAATCGACCTAAACAACTCATGCTATACCTAAAATTACCTGCTCTTAACGATGGAGCAATTATATTCCGCCTACAAACCTATCCAGACCCACCAGGGACCACTAAGTCCCGAAAAATCAAGATAAAGCTCACATACGTGTCCTAAACAAGTCAGACCCATCTCAATACACACTCAATCGACCTAAACAACTCATGCTATACCTAAAATTACCTGCTCTTCACGATGGAGCAATTATACTACGCCTACAAACCTATCCAGACCCACCAGGAACCACTAAGTCCCAAAAAATCAAGATAAAGCTCACATACGTGTCCTAAACAAGTCAGACCCATCTCAATACACACTCAATCGACCTAAACAACTCATGCTATACCTAAAATTACCTGCTCTTAACGATGGAGCAATTATAGTCCGCCTACAAACCTATCCAGACCTACCAGGGACCACTAAGTCCCAAAAAATCAAGATAAAGCTCACATACGTGTCCTAAACAAGTCAGACCCATCTCAATACACACTCAATCGACCTAAACAACTCATGCTATACCTAAAATTACCTGCTCTTAACGATGGAGCAATTATATTCCGCCTACAAACCTATCCAGACCTACCAGGGACCACTAAGTCCCGAAAAATCAAGATAAAGCTCACATACGTGTCCTAAACAAGTCAGACCCATCTCAATACACACTCAATCGACCTAAACAACTCATGCTATACCTAAAATTACCTGCTCTTCACGATGGAGCAATTATATTCCGCCTACAAACCTATCCAGACCCACCAGGGACCACTAAGTCCCGAAAAATCAAGATAAAGCTCACATACGTGTCCTAAACAAGTCAGACCCATCTCAATACACACTCAATCGACCTAAACAACTCATGCTATACCTAAAATTACCTGCTCTTAACGATGGAGCAATTATATTATATTTATATTTTATATTATATTTGTAGGCGTAGTATAATTGCTCCATCGTGAAGAGCAGGTAATTTTAGGTATAGCATGAGTTGTTTAGGTCGATTGAGTGTGTATTGAGATGGGTCTGACTTGTTTAGGACACGTATGTGAGCTTTATCTTGATTTTTCGGGACTTAGTGGTTCCTGGTGGGTCTGGATAGGTTTGTAGGCGGAATATAATTGCTCCATCGTTAAGAGCAGGTAATTTTAGGTATAGCATGAGTTGTTTAGGTCGATTGAGTGTGTATTGAGATGGGTCTGACTTGTTTAGGACACGTATGTGAGCTTTATCTTGATTTTTCGGGACTTAGTGGTCCCTGGTGGGTCTGGATAGGTTTGTAGGCGGAATATAATTGCTCCATCGTTAAGAGCAGGTAATTTTAGGTATAGCATGAGTTGTTTAGGTCGATTGAGTGTGTATTGAGATGGGTCTGACTTGTTTACGATTTTCATTGGTTCGACTTGTTTATGACTTGTTTACGTTTTACAGTTTACCAAGGTAGACAGGATATTCTAATTATAAAAGGGCATTTCATTTTTACCCCAGAGATTTAGGGATTTGCAGTCAGTCTCTAGCCAAATGCCTAAAATAACTGCAGAGACAGAGGCGTGTCGTGGCAATCATTTACCTGCAGACTTTCGCCACCTGTGTCCTAACCTTCAATTAAACTACCTGCTTCTCTGTAATTTTCACTTGCTGTCTTTTGTTTGAGAAGACCAGTCGCAACAAATCAGGTCAACTTTGCATTCTTTCAACCTAATATCAATGGGCTTCGTCTTGACTGCCTCACAGAAATTGTTTAAAAATTCTTGCTGAAATTCATGGTCCAACTTGATATCCAATTCACGGCTTACAATTCAAAATATTACTCATATTATTGAACATTCATGCTCTATAAAATCTCATTCAATGATCCATTTAATGGATCCCAGGTTCAATGGTTTTCCTGGATTCATGAATTACGATTTCACCCGCTCGTTTCGTGTTGAATTATCACCTACATTATTGGTTTATGTGCACGATATGTAGCCCTAATCAGATAGTCAGTTATCATTATGGAAATCACTCAGCTATTATCAAACTTAAGAAATTCTATGACGGCATCGAAACAGGCTAATTTTGAATAATAATGAATAATGCAATGCACTGAGACGACTTCATCAGAAGTGCATGACAACATTTCGCTCTTTCGCGGCAACGATACATGAAAGTATTTTTCAAGTAAAGTACAGAGTAATGTTGCACAAACATCAAAATAGCAAAACAATATTGAATTTTTCAACGATAGAGTAGGGCGCATGCTTTTGCAGTTGGTTTAAATTCTGTGTGTTTGGTTCATTGAATTACTTGCCTTCCTGTGTTTTATATGTACAGATATGTGCTTTGTTTTCCTCAATTTTTTTCTTCGCACGTATTTGGGTAAGAGAATTGACATGCATTCGCAACTCTCGTTATATGAACTTCCAATATATATTAAATCTGTGCGTGGTGTATATGCAGGTCAAACGACTACATCAGTTTATATTCTGATACTGACATTCATCAAATGGTTGTTGAATTACTGTGCAAAATCAAGCACAATGATGGCCAGATATGTTTTGAGAAATTCTTGAACTTTAAACTCGGACACATGACTATATGCGACTATATGCTATAGACTGTGAACATGACAATGATCAAATTTTACATCACAAAATATTAGATTGTGCTTCAACACAGTGATTACTTCGTCAAAAAAATTGTATAAATACTGCGATGAGTGGAACAATTAATGCATAATCCAAGTGATAGGCAACAGATGAAGATCTAGCATTTTCAGCTCGGTGCACTATGTTAGCTAAGCTGAACTTTGAAATTACTCTTGTTTAAAATTAGTTGAAGTATTTCTCTATGACAACTGTTGTCAAATTCTTTTCAAACCAACTGATACTCGTGTTGCATTAACAGACACACGACTGAGACATGGACGATGCTGATTTTCAAAAGCTTGAATTGCGTGGTGTGATTGGATTTAGCGGTGAGTGGATTGTAGGAAAGTCTGCCGCATGAAGATATCTCTGTGAGAAAGGCAGGGAAAATGCATTCATGCATTTTGACGCGAAGGATTTGATTTTTCGTAAGCTGTTCATAATTAAATCTAATTTCATATTGCAACTTAGTGCAATCTTCAGCATTTGAGGCAATAATGCATCCTAGGTTTCAAAAGCTTGAACGAATAGAGGTTGTATTTTGTTGCCGGAAGGTCAATTAAATGGGGTTACACCTTCGACATCACATAACATTTCTTGTGATACTATTTGTTTTTTGTAGTTGCTTAGAACTATGTAAGTGGGAAATAAGCTTGCCTAGCTGTAGAAATGCTACCTTTTCAACGGACGAAGAGTGATAAAGCAAGGCGACGCAAGACACATTCCGACACATTTCTTTTTGTGCTTGAGGGATTTGGAGTCTTTAATCACTGATGAGTAAGATCAGAGAAAATTGTGCCGGCTCAGTTGTTGAAGCAGCCACAAAACCAAATTTTGCGAAATTAGCCGTGGTAATAACCACTGCTATAGTTATTCATTTCAAACTATCAGATACTAACAACACCAATAATGTTTGAATTTTGCAAGTTCTCCTGCAAGTAAGACAGAGTTTGGTGACTTTTCTTAGAAAAATTCAAATATTTGGTATGTGCAATTGATTGGTGATTGCAATGTGGAGTCAGCCTTTCGAACACTGTAACCAAATACACATGCACCAATTCAGTGGACAGGAATTTAGATCTCATAGGCCTAATTAGATTTATTTCTTCAGTTTGTTGACCGACAACAATAATATTTTGTGCTACATATTAAGCTCTACATGTTAAGGTTTACTGTTATGGTGATATGCACTAATTTTTCTTTAATTTTCGTCAATTCATTGATTTATGAACTGAATACTCATAAATGATGTTCCAGAGTAATTTTTGGAAAATCTTAATCAAAATGACCCATGCAATAAAAATATGCATGATTAGACGCACGCCGATTAATAATGTCTCAAGCTTCTAATTATAATAAATTTTCACCAGAATCGCGAATCATATCACTCGAATGTGCTTTATGGTATCAGAATTCTTTCATGACTCATCTTTATCTCTGGTTCTCCTGATGGACTATGAAAGTTTCAAAATTTTATATTTGCCTCACAATGTGTTTTTCCATCATTCTCAATGTCATTCCTACAAATGTATAGATGAAATAATTTTTTTAGTGTTTCTCTCTCATCTATACTGCCATTCTCCATGCATTTGAGAGGCTACTTGGTGTAGTATGTAAACCAACACCAAGAACCCAAATTTTCGTCCATGCAAGATTACAACAGCAGCAAGACATTTCACTTTCGAAATCATTTGAAATCTGCCAAATGTAGAAGTTTGATTTGTGTTGCATACTGACATGAATACCGTACTTCAAAATCATCATTGAGTCTTCAAAAGACGATCATTTTATGGATTTTGTCTGGACTTTCACTGTACAATGAAGACCTACTGTTTCTTTCTGCATTGGGGAGTACAATCCCTCGCATCACTAACACTACTGATTTTCCGCCGTGGTAAAATTTCAATAATTATCATGAGTGTCGAATTATTGACATTAAAGACGAAAAAGTGATGGCTGAAGCCGACAACATTATCATTTTGTCAATGAATTCAAGAAAAAATATCAGAAAATTTCTTTTCGAAATTCAGTCCTTTGCATAATCCGCAAATGTAAAAAAAAGAAAAACGAGATTTTTTTGCTGAAAGTTTCGTGTTCAGATCCGCTTTTGAGTTACAACATAGGCATTAGGTACGCATGATAGGGTACTTTGGCACATAGGAGGCAAGAGCTTCATATAGATTAAAGTTCGACAAAAAGTATATATGCGCGACCTGTGCTTTTCTACAAGCGTTCTTAATCTCTGTTGATTAATTTCTGTGTGACGCGACCTGTGTCTGCAATAAGAGAGATGTTGTACATGCTGATAGCGAGGCCTTCACCACGGTAACATTGGTGAATACTCGCTGCGTCAATATTTGTCTTCTTAAAAAGGTCCTGGTTATCGTATTCCGCTAACACAATTATGGTTTTATTGACGATGTGATATTGAACTTGGATAGATAAATGTATAGATTACGTTAGAATATGAAATTCGACGCTATCAGACCAAAGTAGTAAATATAGTTTCAATATTCCATTTGAATTATATTTTTTCTATGCACATGGATGCAAATTCTGAAAATATCCTTAATACTTTCAAATATTAAGTTGTAGAAGTAGCCTTCTCTAAGAAACAGTGATAAAACTTCGATAAGATTTTAATTGAGGTCGAGATCGAGGTTGGCTATTTTAATCAAGGTCAAGGTCGAGGTCGAATCGAGGTCGGCGCCGATAAAGGTTATATAATATTGATTGACTCTGTCACCGGACACTTGCATGAAAAGGAAACAAAAATATTTGTGCTCATCATGTCATTAATCGCATTGTGTCAACACTCATCACACTGAAAATCTGATTACAATCTATGATAATTTTAATTACTTAATTGCTAAATCATACTATGCTTTATGTTTTTGTTTGAAAACAAAATATGCTCTATGACAACAATTGCAGGTAAAAATGATAGTTGTTGACGGATGCGTTAAAAGCATTATTCAATAAATGACACAAAATAGTCGCAAAACAATTTCGTAAATTACAGGAGTCACAAAATTCATTGAAATTATCTAGTGGCATGAGACCTCACGTCCCAATTCAACAGGTGCTTGCTTTGGACACAAGAATTTTGAATGCAAATTTATATATGTACTCGAACATAAAATTTGAGTGATGGCAACAAATACTATGGAAACATAGAAATATGTGGTTAGATGATTGATGTTAGAACTAAATTTGATCAAAATTACGTGTTTACTTTACTAAGATGCTTGCTGAATCCAAATGTGTTCAGTTTTTATAGGTAAAGGTATGTTGTTTATGACTTCATGACCTGAAGATATATCTTTCCAAAAGTATGGAGCTAGAGTCAATAGATCTCTCATAGTCGGAGTAAACACGCCAAACTGATATAGGTCGAAAACCTCAATTTTTCTTCAATTAACATGTCTTTATCTTTGATCTTGTTTGTAGATCAGAGGAACTCGACGAGTCGATAAAACTCGGAAGGCGCGCATTCCCGTCGTAGTCATAGGGTGTACGACATACTGTGAAGGTCTCATCTTCGGTCTCGTTCCATGCAGAAGTTCGTCCTGGTCCCGACTGGAATCTTTACATGTTTTGCTGGATTAATCCGGCGCGCCGGGATCTTAGAATTTCTATAAATAGCGCACTTCCCGGCGCGCTTTGGCCTTTGATGAAGTACATTTTAGGATACTAACGGAGTAGTAACAAACAGTATACTGTAGAGAGTACTCAATAATAATGATCAAAAAATATAAATACTATTGTTAAGTAACGAACACGATTAAGTATGAGATAACTGGGTAAGATTTCGAATTCGAAATAGGCCTACTGGCTGCGAGATTTCATTTACTTTTCTATAATTTCTTTTTGTGGTAAATCGTCAGCCGTATATCATAAACATTATCTACTCAGACAAACTCCATGAAAGAGACACGTTTCTATAGATACGGCGTAAATCAATTCTGTGGAAACATGGCCTGTATCCTATTCGTTCGTGCAAATATAACGCAAAAAATATTGCGAATGAAAGGATGAAAACGTACTCGTTCAAGTTAAATTACTGTGTTCGGTTACGGCGCGCATTAAGCTCATCATGCGAATTTTTACTGAGTAGAATCTATAAATACAATTTGGTGCCGGCGCGCTTTAATCCGGAAGGATCTATAAATAGATTTTGCTCCCGGCGCGCCGGCGCGCCTTAGTCTGGAATAATCTATAAATAGAATTTGGTGCCGGCGCACAATCCGGCGCGCGTGATGTAAAGATTCCAGTCAGGGTCCTGGTGGCGGGACTATAAACAATAAGTACATTTCCATGTTTCCATAGTATTTGCCACAATCATTCAGATTCTATGTGCTTATTCAAGATTCTTATGTCCGAAGCATCCGATAAGAAGGCATAAAGGAGCAAGTCAGTATGATAAACAAAAGAACAAATAAAAATTATGAATAGTAAAAACTTTCAGTAATTATCTGACAACTGATCAGTCCGACCTCGACCTCGATCAAAATGTGCTTAATCGAGGTCTAGGTCGAGGTTACACCTCTGCTAAAAATGAGTCAATCGTACCGCAACATAAGAAACAACTATGAGAAACTGAAATATTTATCAATGATCATAATCTATGACCAGAGCATTTTAGTATTTCTCAGCTCTTTTAATGTACATGTACAACTATATAGTTATGAGTTCAATCACTTAGCTATTGTAACTCTTTTTTCATCGCCATATTATTTATTCTCCATTCGACTATTTTCATTTGATTTTCCCCATGTGGACATCTTTGTTTATAGACTCTTCCTTTTCCTTCAAGCTTCAATCAAAGAAGAGGTTCCACTATAATGTCTGCCACGGGCGTACACAGGATTTATTTTCGGGGGGCGAAATGTCGACCCTTCATTTATCTTATATGCATACTTCATATACTATTATAATATTCATTATTATAATAATGTGATGAATATTAATATTATAATCAGTGGCGTCGTCTCCGTGCCTGCAAGACCTTCGCCGCATACCCAAAAATAATTATTTACGTTCATTAAGCAACTGTTCAAATAGTTTTAATTTTTTGTTTTTGAGAGCATCTTTACGTTTGCACCTTTTCACACACTTAACAGTTTCAAGTCACTACTCTGAAATACGTTCCGAGCGCCAGCGCTCAGTTGTTAACTGCAGGGATCTTCAAGCAATCACACAATGCGCTGGGGATGTGTTCACAGCAAATCATAGAGATTTGTGTGTTTGATGTGGAGCGTGTGCGCTTAGCTCGATCGTCTTCTCCCGATAGAAACGAAGAAGCAAATATATTGCAGCAATGCAAGAAAAGATCTATTTATAAATTCTTAGATTCAGATAGAGAGAGAGGCGCAAATTTTCCCTATTCGTGGCTTTACCAAATTTTGGAGAAGATGATGACGCGTTGAATCGTTGTGTCTGCGTTCACCAATGGCTGAATGTTGGATCGGAAGGTTAGAAGCCGCAGAAAGGAGATGGCGAGGTTCCATAATTGGTTCCATAAAAAGGTTCTATAATTTGATATGTGATTCAGTCAGAGATAATGATTCAAGGCATATTGGTGATATTATGTTTATGGCGGCGATTTCAACAGTGGTTATTTTCTACACCGGCCAGTCGTCCGACTCCGAGGGATTATGCAGAAAACTCTAGCCACCGTACACGAAGGTTATGGCATTGAAATAAAAACTAAACCACTCTCAAGGGATAGAATATTAGGAGGAGCACAAAAAACATTTTAGCAGCCCTAAATTTGAAACATGCAAGTGATTGACAAGCTATAAAAATCACAACAGAGTCTTGCGTTGTTGACAGCTTCCTCGAGAGTGATTGCTCTCTATCGTAATCTCACCAAGGTGATCAAGTGTCATGTGAGGATTGACATCACATTTTCATTGTCATTTGACGTTTAAAATCTTGGGAAGACAAGGGTCGCGTTGACGAACAATCAGCTTAGGATTGCATGCTTATGAGGCTGTTTAGAAAAAGAGGCTGTCAGGACTCATCACAATTCACATGCAGAATAGTCAACATTAGGTAGTCTAAGGACTTCAGTGTACCTTCCATTTAAATATCAGCATCTCTTTCTCACATCATTTCATTCTGTAGTCATGGATGCCTGCATGATTTGAATGTTCATGTATTTGTACAAGCGTTTGAAACTTCACTGAAATAAGATAGTGTCAAATTAATTATTTTATGTAGTTCATGCTGACTGCTGCAGAAATATAGGAATCCACTTTGGAGCGAAGGCCTATGGTCTGGGAGCACGCGACGCCACTGATTATAATAATATATACTAATTATATACATACAGGGTGATTTTAAAGTCCTTACCTGGTTTTAAATCAATGTCACAGGCGCTACATTTATCGGATCGCCAATTATTTTAGACCAAAATGTACCTGAAACTCCAAAGTTTTATATGGTACATTGATTATAATGTATACGCGGTTATTTGGAAAACTAATGTCGCAAATCAAAAATGACAAATTGAGTATATTAAGTTCTTAAACTTCGACCACGAAGTCTGGTATAACGTTACTTCACTCTATTCTAACATGAGAATTCAATATTCAAATTGATGTGCGTCACTGGAAAGAATTCAAATAATTTACTTCATTGTGTATGGTATCACACCATTGCTAAATGACAATGGAACTCATAGATATTTTAACTAATTAATCCGATTATCGATTGAAAATTCAAACATCGTCAACTTAAGCATTTAAAAATGCAAACGGTTGTTGTCAAAACAAAACGTGATTGCATTTGTTAGTGATATGGCCCTGAGGCCGAGTCCTCCACGTACCCGGTTCCATAATATAAAGGGTTCAAAAGAAAAGATTCTTCGGGTACTTCCAATTGGAAGTACCCGAAGAATCTTTTCTTTTGAACCCTTTATGTGATTGCATTTGTCAGCAGAATGGTGATTGTCGAAGACCGCATTGAAGTTGTTTTTCTTATGGCAAAGTTTGATTCAGAAATGAATCAATCTAAATCAAACAGAAATGAATCAATCAAAAGTTTGATTAGAAATGAAGGGTTATCGAGCATTCCGACTCATAAGACCATGGGATCAATCTTCAACAAGTTTAAGGAGACTTGTTCAGTTTTGGACGCATCCCGATGTGGTAGACCTCGCCACTCTGACGACAATATCGACGAAATTAAAGACATCGTCGAAGAAGATCCTTCTACGTCTATCCGTCAAGGAGCTGCAATTGCTGAGACTTCCTTCTCTACGGTTCGGAATGTGTTGCGGGACGATTTGAAGATGAAGCCGTATAGACTTTCTTTTTGTCAGCAACTGTTCGCCGATGATAAAACCTCGAGAGTAACCATGTTCAGTGAATTCCAACAACGGATTGCCGCCGATGCGGATTTTTTGAACAGACTGTGTTTCTCTGACGAGGCTACGTTCCATCTAAGTGGACGAGTCAATCGTCATAATTGTGTGATATGGGATTCGAGCAATCCTCATGCTATTCAACAAGTACCGATCAAGTCTCCCGGAATTACCGTTTGGTGCGGCTTGTTCTGTAATGAAGTCATAGGCCCTTTCTTCTTTGATTCGACTGTGACCTCCAAGTCCTCCAACGCAATGTTGGTGGACTTCTTCATCCCTCAACTGAAGAGTAGAAGAAAATTTTCTACGACCATCTGTCAGCAGGATGCAGGCCATCTCCCTCGAGGTGAGATCTCTATTGCACCAAAAGTTCCCAGGAAAGTGGATCGGAAGAGACAGTCCATTCCACTGGGCTGCTGGCATTCCCGATTTGACTCCTCTTGACTTTTACTTTTGGGGAACTGTCAAACACAGAGTGTATCACAGACAACCAGCAAGTCTGGTACAATTACGAAAGTTCATCATGGAAGAAATCTATCAGATTTCATCACAAGAAGCTTCTGCTGCGTTCAATAGTTTTCAAAGTCGCCTTTCGTTATGTTTGCGTGAAGAAGGTTGACATTTTGAACAGTTTCTTTAAGTCCTTCACGGAATATATGGAAAATTTTCTGATTTAAATTTTGTAGTGATTTCAATTTAGTGATAAAAATTATTGGAAGACAATTGACGGCTTTTGCATAATAAATACAAATAAAATTCTATGCTAATTATTACAGAAATACATAATAATCAATATACCATATAAAACTTTGGAGTTTCAGGTACATTTTGGTGTAAAATAATTGGCGATCCGATAAATGTAGCGTTTGTGACATTGATTTAAAACCAGGTAAGGACCTTAAAATCACCCTGTATAATTAGTACATATTATTATTACATATCTTATATCCATTATTTATCTTATATCACATATGCAAACCACATCCCAATTGATCCATCTCTTGTTATTGACAAATTTGCAGAAAGAGGTAGGCGCTTGGGCTTCGTCTTATTACATCATTCGTGATTTTTGAACAATACTTCAATTTTTAGTTAATGACCAAAACATTTTTACTTTGATGCAAGCTGTGTTCATTTACTAATTGAACATTGATAATTAATAGCCACAAAATTGGACGAGAAATTAACAAGTATTGATGTAGAGGCATGTATGCATTTCCTCAAGAAACCATTGCAATTGTAAAATTCTGACCCTTAATACTCGAGTCAAGCGGTAATGCTTATTTTTGCCTGTTTCTGAATTTATCTTAAAAATTTTCGGCAGGGGGTACACCCAACAGTCCCCCTTTCGGTACGCCCCTGATGTCTGTATTTTCATGTGAATGCTTGATACTGCAATAATTAAATATTGAGTTGCATCTTCAGTTGAAAAATAGGAAGACCTGAATACGAGTAGTTACCATTTCATCCAATATCAAGAATCATCATCAGGCCTACTTCACATCCCTCAACATCG
Organism: Prostheceraeus crozeri; assembly: GCA_907163375.1. Taxonomy (NCBI): domain Eukaryota; kingdom Metazoa; phylum Platyhelminthes; order Polycladida; family Euryleptidae; genus Prostheceraeus; species Prostheceraeus crozeri. The sequence goes on from CAJQUW010010122.1 coordinate 46,942, forward strand.
ACACAACTCCCTATTTAAAGTTGTATTTATCATAGTGTATTCTTATTTATCTTTTGCTGAATGATGCTCATTGTCTCTTAATTTGGTAAATGACGTTTCCTGAATTCTTCTACATCAATTGACGTATAATTATTTCATGTGAATGATTTCTTCAGGTGCTGTAACCGATGGTTTGAAAGTTCATCCAGATCGACAGCATATCATCTACTGCCTTGGAAGTACTGTTGTCATAGAGGACTTAAGTTCAAGGAAGCAGAGTTTTCTACATGGTCATACCAACAATGTTACATGTCTCGCTATCTCTCGCGACGGAAATTTGATAGCTTCTGGGCAAATGACTCACATGGGCTTTAAGGTAAGCATCAGCATGAGTTACATGATATTTTACTTCATTCCATTATCTTTGTTTAATAGAAAAATAAATTTTCGATGTTGCTGTACGTTAGATTAATGATAAAATGCATAGAGTCCCACATTCTATTTACAGAATAATGTGCTTATAGACCTCAGTGAGACCTTAAGTCCAACCCACATGCGCATCTTCAGGCATTTGTTCTCATATTTCGGTTTCTCAGTAATTATTTAATTCCTTACTTATTTTATATGTGGTATGCAATTGCAGTGATATCTTATTCATAAGTCATGGTGAACCGTTTGGACCTAAGCAAGCGATGAAAAGCAAGCGATTGATAAATTACATGGAATTAAATTATTTATAGAATGTACTCCACTGCTTTGCCTGTTTTTTCTGGTCCCTCTGACATGAAATCCGGAACATCTTATCGTATTACAGGCTGATATAATTGTATGGGACTTCAAAAGTCAGGAGATTTACGCAAGGTTTTCGTTACACAAGGTACAAGTTCAAGCAGTTGCATTCTCTCCGAATGGAAAATATCTCGTCTCTCTAGGAGGTCAAGATGACGGAAGGTAAGACAAAGTTTTCATCAAGAATCAAAGAAAATATTTGTTATTGTTTTGATTTTTTAAAAACAGCAGTTTTGTAGTCATTCTTTGACACAGATATATAAGAAGTATCCAAAATTGAAATTTATTGTTAATTTCATATGGAGACTGAAGGGAATTTACAGATGTCTTCATAGACTGCAAAAAAATTATTTTAAATCTTTATAGGTTAGAGTTAGATAGAAAATAAGTTTACTTGAGCTAGGCCCTACGAATATGTAGAAGTCTTAGTATGTTACTTGCACAAGAATCCTGCCACACATATGCACAATCCTGCCTTCTAGCCCTTTAGCTAGCATTAAGTTGTGCAGGGAACTAGATCGTGTCTGAAACTTTCACATAACATGTGTTGTACACCATCACCAGACAACACTTCACGTCTGCCGGATCAGATCACCATCATTCATGAACAGCTTGAGTAGAAGAATCACAATTTCAATGAAGAACTTGTGATATTAAACACTACTTTTTGTGTTATTGACAAGCTTATTGGTGGGCCGAAATTTTCCGTTTCAATACTGGGATAAAATACTGAAAGTACAGTACTGAAAAAATACTGGGATTCACATCCATCCCATAAAGCGAATATTATTCCAACCTTCTCTGTTTTTTCATATTTCATTTTTATGCTTTTCAAGTTGTTCTATTAGGCTTTTTGGCATACAGAGATGGGTGCTATTAATTTTTTAGGCTGCAAGTTTCAATTCTACTATCTCTGATCCCTATATATTTATTTTCATTTTCTTAGTTCGTTGCAGCTAAATCATTCTACTGTAACCCCTGAAATGATTTTATGCCTGCAGCACATCCCTCTCCTACATGCACGGTTTGCATGCACATTGAGGCCATGTGTATATTGTTGTTCGTCAGTCGTCATTCATTTTATGATAAACAAACTAACTGAGTGCGCTCCAAAATTCAATGCCTATCCTCATGTATAGCAATATCATATAAATCCACTATTTTTGGATTGTTGACGCTTTCTGCATTATTATCTTATCTCACTCACCAGGTTTCTTATATCTAAAAATTACAATTCTCAACGACCGTATAGCTACACTTGTATCTTTCCAGTATATTGACTGGGGGTTTATCAAGGGACGCAGAAAAAGCAAATTGTACTGAATGTCATTTAGAAACTCAAGCTAACATATAGACTATGGAATACAACGTAATTATTTATCAGAGCATGGACATTGAGACATTCAAACAAAGAATTTTAACATTAAATAATGTTGATTGACATCATGAGGCTAAAGAACTAATCTAAAAGGAAAAAAATCCTTAAAGTTGCACCGAATTAATATGATGCTCGGTATTAAGTGGGGCAAGTATTCACTAACCCTCCATTGAGAAGTGACTACCTAAGAAGAAATTAAACAATTGCTGCAATGCAATATGTGCGAAGATGGACCAACAAGTGAGAAATGCAGCACCAAAGACTTAGTACCTAATAGGCCTACAATGTGACAACAATTAAAGCAACAAACAGTATATTGAGGAAACCTAGAGAACAGTGAGATCAAGGATAGGTATGAATTGAAAAGGTCCTGAATATGAGGTTTATAAACATATTTTAACAAACAACTCCCCAATTACGCAAGCATCACATGGTCAATGATCAATCGACATCTTCAATAGAAGCACAAAGAAGGAGGATCAGAAAGAAAAATATCAAAACAAAGCCTACTGAAAGACTCATTAATTCGGTGCACCTGTAAACTCCTCTCTTCTTTTAGATAAGTTCTTTATCCTTTTGACATCTCAATAAATCGAATTATTTTTGTGCTTAAGCTATGTATTTGAGTGTTTCAATGTCCATGCTCTACTAAGGTTCTACGTTGCATTCCATAGATAGGCTAGCTTGAATTTCTTAATGATATTGAGAAAAAATTCCAACTTCTGTGTCCGTTGATAACGGCTGAGTCGAAGTATTGGGAACACAGAATAGAAATTGTAATTTTCATTTTTAATGACAATGTTTTCTTAACATTGAGAGGAAATTTATTTTTCAAAGCTACACATTATATATGCACTGTTTACACAGATATGCTGAGAAATTAAATTTTGATGTCGGATATTTTCCCTTGGAATGTCTCATATAAAAATGAATCTGAGCACACTCCCATTTCCACCAATAGGCCTGGCTTTTCACTGCAGATTAAAGACAAAGAAGTATTTCCTCAGTATGATAAGCTTAGAAACCTCTACTTCGCATGAGTGGTCGTCTTTACTGATAATCGCTTTTCTGACTCATGTGCGTAATGACGTTTATATTTCGGCATAGCTGTTTCAACAAATATCTGGTTCTTCTTCTTGTCCGACAGGATCAAAGAAAATCACTCGCAAATCCAATTGGAAGCAGATTGAAGTTTTCGATAAAAGGGTGATTTTCCATGTTTCCTCTGTTCAAAGGAAGCGTGCTAAGTCTAGAGCCATTATTTTTGACATGGAGTGTTTTCAAGTCATTTCTTATCATGTTCATGTAACTGAGTGCATGAAGGTAAACAAAATCTGAAATTTCTCCTAATGTCAGCAAACGCAATATTTAGGGCGATTTGAATTGAACTCAACAACATTCTCACATACTTCAATCATGGTACTCACATACTTCAATTCATGGTTTAAGATGCTTTGGTGGACAATCGTTCCCCTCTACTTGCCTTAATGTCGGCGGTCACAAATTGTGACGAGTTGTTTATTCATGATTATAATTGCTATGACAACTGATGTGTGGTGATGAGGGTTTGATCCTGCCAATTGACACAGTCGCGTAAGTGGCTCGTTGCTCAGTTGGTATAGCACAAGTCTAGTTAACCTTGGTCGCAGGTTCGAATCCCACCAGCCGCACATCTTTTGCATGGCAATTTGATTTATCGTTTATTTAATTTCAGTGGTGTTAAATACATCACTGATCAGAAGTATGATGATAATACACACATACACATGATAGGAAATGACTTGAAGACATTCCATGCCAAAAATCATGGCTCTCAGTATTTTTCACTTTATCGGAGATAATATGGAAAATGTCATTTTTGCCGAAACTTCAATCTTCTTCCCATTGGATTTAAATGTTTTTCTTTGATCCTATCTGACAAGAAGAGAAGCCGTGTGGAACTCGGAAAACGAGTAGATTCGTAGGTGTAGGGTATTCATGATTATGTGAAGGTCTCATTTTCGGTCTCGTTCCCTGCAGAAACACGCTGTAACTGTCGAACTATTACCATTTCCTCGCTTAATAAGATGTCTCTATCCACTTGTACTTCGTTAATTTATTTCAAAGGACCGCTCGTATTAAAGAGTCTGTAGATGAATACTTATCATATTGAAGAATGATAATTATACCTCGTTTTTAGTCTATGGGAAAAATTGAGAAAAATCGTGTTTGTACCTTGTATGTCATAATTGTCATACATGTGATATTTTCTATCTAAGCTATTTATGACAGACAAGTGATCTAAACATGCAGACAAGTTTTGCAGCAAGTTGTGCTAGACGTTTACATGCTGTTTCAAGAAGGTAAGAAAAATCCAAAGCTACAGAGAACAACTTAATAACCAATTGCTCTATATTTCGCCAACCGACCTTCTCAAGAGATAACACGTACTTTAATAGAAACTGTATCTCTTGAGAAGGCCGGTTGGAAAAATATAGAACAATAAGTTATTAGGTTATTCTCATCAGCTTTGGTTCATTTTTTCTTGCTTTCTTTTCACAAAAATGCTGCTTACTGATAATGAAGGTTTATTCACATACATGCTGTTTCACTTGCTAGATGAATAGAACACGCGAAGTATGATGACTACTGCCGATTTGCTCTCAATTTTTGGGATATGAAGAGGTGGCGGGTTCCACATATCGTTAACGAACACAATAAGTGAACAGAACATCTAAAATCACTCAATCAAAAACAGAATGACAAACGGCCATAATTCTTTCTCCTCTAGTGTCGTAGTTTGGTCACTGGCGAAGAAGGAACCTATCTGTGGAAGTCCAGCCCAAGTAATGAGCGCCGGAATTACAGAGTGTCTGATTTACTCTAACAATGATGATAATGTGTTCGTAACTGCCGGAGAGTGAGTATCTTTGTCAATGTTATCTCAAACGGCTTTGATTCAATGACTTCTTTGCAGCGGGACCTTACGCGTCTGGGAATTGGATGTTGAAAACAGAAAAATTCGACCGACTAACGTGACGATGGGACAGTTGAAGAGGACAATCAAATGCTTGGAGGTAATATCTTCTTTCCATGATATTCAGATGATGAACATGAAATTCGGTGCACAGGTGTTCAAATGATCGTGTGATCGTATGATCGTCTTCGTACAAATGTACAAATTACTGATCTTCCGAACTGACAAAAATATTATCACTTAGATGACATGGAAACAGTTTCTCCGAAGGAATTCAAATGCCATCATCGGAGTCGTGTCATTGGATCGATTTTATTCATAGATGAATTCTGAAGTCCCTTGCTTCAAACATAGTTGGATAATTGACATATGACAAGCCGTGCCGTTGATGCTGAGTTCTTTAGGTACCAAAATTTGTCATCTAAAGCACCATACTTCAAAATAAAGACCGGCATTACAGCATATGTCTGTTTAGCCATGATCTACGGTGTTGTGTGATTTGTGTCCAACCCTCGCAACACATGGCACAAATGAGGGAAGTATGTGAGTCTCCTATCAGTTCATGCATTTCTCCTTCAATGTGCGGAGATGCGCATGATCCAGGGTGAAAAGGTAGCAATGTGGATGACGTGCCTAGAGTGTGTTTGGAAAGCATCTTAGATTCCATCAGGCGAGGGTTGCATTGGTTTGGCCACGTGCGGAGAGATTGTGGATGCACGGAGATGGAAGTTACTGGCAAGTATGGAGCAGCACGTCAAATACCTGAAGCAATGAGAATACATGAGAGGTGTTGGTGCCCACTGTTGAGTACGATCACCTGTAGGGCGCTGACAGCTTGGTACATCAAGATTTCGTTCCTGATGTAATATTCTTTTCTTGTCTCATTTGCAGCTATCAGATGACGATGCACAGCTGTACTGTGGAACTACAACCGGTGACGTATTGGGCATCAACATGATTTCTCGTCTGTTTCAAAACATCGGACCTGAGAAGGACAAATATCAAATGGGAGTTTCCTCATTAGCCCTACTGAAGAGCGGAGAAATCATTGTCGGAGCGGGCGATGGTACAGTCAACGTCATGAAACAAGTGGTGAAAGAAGAAGGGAAGAAGAAATTCCTCAAATTCGTCCGCACAAAGTGAGTTCACATAACCAATTGACGGAAGGTCATTTTTAATTCAGCATTGAAGTTAAGAGGCAAACCTCCTCACTTATTTTATTTAAATCGATCGAACAGGTCAGCGCCTTCTGTGATCGATCTTACAGGGTGGAAATCAAAAGAGAATCTTCCAGGATCAGAGGAAGGTCCATAGAAGGCGCTGGACGCCGCCTGCTTGCCCACCTTTTAACACTTTTTCTAGAAAATCGGCCTAAATGAAAAAGTTGGTAGTTTGGCATCTTGACTGTTCTGCTGAATCAAACGGGAGCACACTATGAGGTCAGGAGGGCAGTTTTTTAACTGAAATTGAGGAATGCTGAAGCAGGTACAGTGTGTCGGCACATACTGACATGCTGATTTCAATTAATAGCATCCAGGTTTATTTACCTTGGATTTTTTATGCCTTACCTCACCTCACCTATCTCCATGACTGATCAATCGTTGGAGTCCTCCCAGTCGCGGTAGCGAAAACACCGCTCCTACATCCTCTCCGGTCTCCCGTAGATGCTCCGTGTACAGCTCCATTCTTGGTGGAGTCCTTGGTCGTCCGCGTCGCCTCTTTCCTGGATGATATCCACAGATCACGTCCTTAGGAAGACCACCTCCTCTGCAAGCGTGCCCGAAATGGGAGTTTCTTGCGCTTTGCCAGTCCCAGCAATTCACGATGTGCTCCGATATCTCTGAGGACACTCTCGCTCGTGCGCATGTCACTCCAACTGATACGTAACAGTTTACTATACGTCCACAGTTCGGCTGTTTCGATTTTTCTTCGATTGGCTTCCGTGAGTGACCATGCTTCGGATCCATAAGTCAAGACCGGCCATACCAGAGATTTTACAATGGTCAGCTTTACATGCATACGAATACCGCGATTTTTCCTGATCGGCGTTAGGTCTTGGACGCGCTTCTTTGCCATGGCGATTCGGGTTCGTATGTCAATAGTACAGTCGCCATTGTCGGTCTTAATGGAGCTTAAATACTTGAACTGTCCCACGCGTTCTATTTCTTCATTTATCATCAATCTTGTGTTCTGTTCTCTCAATGACATCCATTTCATCTTCTTTATATTAAGCATCAGGCATCTGGCTTTTCCGGCCTCTTCCACTCTTTTTAAGGCTTCCGTTGGGTCTTTGTCCTTATTGATCAGGATGAACGTATCATCTGCAGATGTCAGGTCTGATATTAGACGACCACCAGTCGCTATATCGTACTCCTCCAAGTCCGCATCCTACATCACCGGCTCCGTATAGAGTGTGAACAGACGAGAAATGACACAGCCTTGGCGTACTTCTTTTCCAATCTCAAACGACTGACTCCTTTCTCCATCCCAACAGATTACTGCGCGGTGGTCCGTGTACAGGCCTTGAAGCATAGAGATGAGATGTTCAGAGAAACCCATGGCTTTCATAATATCAAACAATTTCTTGTGGCTTGGACTGTCATATGCTTTGGAATAGTCTATGAATATCATGGACGCCTGCTCATTCGTGGTTGCTATCTTCTCGATCATGACCTGCATCATAAACAACAAGTCCGGGCATCCTTTTGTGCGTCGATAGGCCATCTGTTGTTCTGCTATCTCATCTTCCAGTTTGCGCGATAATCTTTTCAGAAGAATCAGAAGCAACACTTTGCTAGCATGACTTATGAGAGCAATTGTTCTATAGTGTGCGCAATCGAATCTCGATCCTGCCTTTAAAAGCGGAATAAATTCTTGCCTTCTCCAATATTCGGGCCACTCGCATGTGTTCCAGACCATGGTGATTAGACGGTGCAATTAGGCAGTCCCAGCTGGAGATCTCTTGATGAGTTCAGCCGGTATCCCATCAATTCCATGTGCCTTACCGTCAGCGAGGTGTTTAATTGCATCCTGCACCTCATCAAGCAGTGGTGGTGGCTCCTATTCTCTGAATGATCATGCTGCAATAGGGTTTTCGTTATCTGGTCTTTCAAACAATAGCGCTTCGTGACGTTTCCATCTATCCACTGCCTCGCTCTTATCAAGCAATTTTCCATTTTCATCTCTGATGCACGAATTCTTTGAACTTATTAGCCTTCACAGCCTTAATTCTTCAAAAGAATTCTTTGGACTTGTTAGTGCGATGGAGTATGTCGATCTCCTCGCATTCCTCTCGTCGCGCTATTTACGTCTAACCTCTCGTGGCAGCCTTTTAGAGTAGGATTTATCGGTGAAAGACCTCGTTTCCCTCTTCTTATCAACTAATTTCAGAGTTTTTTCTGATATCCATTCTTTGCACACTTTACTCTTCCTTTTTCCAAACACGGCTTTGGCGGATTCATGATACACTTTTTATTGCAAGGTAATAAATGTTGGTTTGATAGCGCACTACCAGTTTTCACAAGTATTCCTCGCTTGTGTTCAGATGGACTTGATGGCCATTATTTTCATAAACTTATTTACAATTCTTTTAAGAAGGTACAATGTTCTGTGAATCTGTGATTTACATTACGAATGAAATTAAATAAACGATAGATCAAGCTGCCACGCAAAAGATGTGCAGCTGATAAGTTTCAGACCTATGACCCCAGGTCTTTATATCGTCTATTTGTGGCAGGGATGCGGAGTCCCATCATTTTGATAGGACTCCGGCTTTTGATAGGACTCCAACTCCGACTCCAGGTGGCAAGTATATATAGCCTAGCTTTTTGAAAAAACTGGTAACCTGCATCATAGATCGATATAGGCTTACATGAACCTATCTTTAGTATCAATCATCAATTATTTTCGATGAATGTTTATTAAATGTCGCTTTAAGTTGGATGCATGCGACTCGGCTCCTCCCTTCTTGTTGATGTGTGCTTCACACGGTTTTTCTCCAGTCTATACCAGGCAGGAAAATCCCCATCCTTCTTCAAAAAATATGAGTACACTTTCGATTTTAATATGCGCTTTGGAGCAGCCATCACACACGATTAACGTGAGGGTAAGAGGTAATGTTCTCAAACAAAATAGCATTTCATTTTCGTCTCTGATGTGACCTCTGGTGCATAGGTTTGATCGAGGTAGGAAGGCTTGTCTTCTCTTCTAAGGCTGCGGTTATACTACACAATTTCGTCGCACGATATTGCCTTTCCGCGTACACTAAGTCGAAATCGTAGCGTATAACCACACCTGCGATACGTCTTACGATAACGTCGTAGGGAATCAGACTTGTCAGATTTTGTCGATGCTGACATGAGCCAACAGTCTAGTATAACCACGCTTGCGACGCGTGGTATGAGATCAGAACTTACCAGCCAATAAGAGTTGGTTAAAGAATAAACTTGGATTCATATCCGTTGTTCGGAGAAGAAAAAAACAGTCTAAGAAAAATGCCAAGATTTCATGGAGAAGAATGCCTCTGAAACACTGGTAATTTGCGCACAACTGGTAAAATACTTACCAATATACGATCATTGAATCGGTAATGACGACACAGGGTCCAATTGGCCCTATTTAGACTTAATGTCTTTTGTGAAGGACTATGTGGTTCCGAGGACATCCAAGAATAACATAATTTCAATTGTCAAAAAGCGAAGTTAGGCAAAGAAGATGTCATTAGCACATGAAACTACGTTCCTCTCACCGGATGCTAAGAAGCGAAGTGTAATCGCTAGGCGAGTCGTAGGAATTGCTGTACGAAGAAGAAATGATTGCTGTACCATGCTATGCGTAAATAACTGCGAAATCCCTGAAAATCATCCAATCATGACTTTCCTCAACAAGACCTTTTAAACACTTGCTACAACAGACAAACATATTAGTTCTAGGCTAGAAACCTCCTCACTTGTAGTCATGATAAAAACAGAAGAAAAATTCAAGTGAGAGCTTTAAACACGGGCTGCTATTTGAATGCCACGAGTATCGCACGTAACCGTAGGGTAAATCACCGAGTGAAAAGACAATCCTTTTTTACTATCACGGTTCATTCCATCAACAATTACAAGCTTTGCATGCAGCAGTGTCTTTGTACTTTTGTTTGACGGAGAAAGTTGACATCAAGTCAGTGACAGATATGCACGAGGACAAATAATTTGTTTGTATTATGTTTCTGGCCTGGTTATAGGCCGGAATCCGACTCTGACTCTAGCAAAAATGATAGGACTCCGGGACTCCGAGTCCGCATCCCTGATGTGGCGGAGGTAGAGGATCATTTTGCCAAAAGTATCAATAGAATCATTTTTCTCACTAAGGTAATGAGTACGTGTTCTTACTTCAATCTACTAGATAGCATGCTTGAGTTATCGAGATATTTCTTCGTACATTGAATTGATTAATGTGTTGACGATGAATAAACATGTGGTGCTTATTGATGGCAGCGAGTTCCATTGATGAAACAAGGATCAAAGATTGAGGAAAGTATGCTATTACGTCCAATTTGTATTCGAAATGCAACGACGTGTCCGCATCCTAGAGTGAGAGGACGACAAAATCTCAGTCCTGATGACTGAGTGTCACTTTAGTAATTCACGTGACAACCGACACACAAGTCATTCTGTTTGAAACAATTACTCATTCTTCTCAACTAAAACAAGAATATTTCACAATTCCTGCCTTATGTACATCTTAAGCTTTTGTAAAACGGAGAAATTGCACGCTCATATATCGTACGCATGGAGAATTCGATCACCTTCTCAACTTGTTAATGGAATGCGATTCTGACATTTGCACGTTGTTCATGCGTCAGTCAAGCATTTCCGCTTCGCAGGCTTAGTCAATGAGAACATGTCAAGTCACGTGCATTTCATGTCATGACGAAGCACTGAAGTTGAGATAGTCATACACGATGAACAATGACTTTTATCTCAATAAACTGAAATTGAAATTTGTCCGACTTTTTATTAATTATGAAGAGCAAGAATAAGAGAAACTGAATAAGATGCACTCACGGAGTGAAATATTTTGTTTATCTTCTTCGGTTTGCTAGAAGTGTGATTAATACGAAATCGACGGCACATCGAGGAACCTATTAAGTGGGCAAAAAGGAATTCCTAATACCTTACAGAGATAGGAATAAAGTCGTGCATCGCTTGCGGATTAATGTGAGTTTAAGCAAAGTGCTTCGATTGCCTCAATTCCTTCAGATTCGCGAAGAATTCAGATCATTGCGCAGAAATTTTCTCCATAATGTTGGCCCTTCCGATCATTATTAAAAAAGTAGCAGGCGTATGAAAATTAGTTCACTTGATGTTTTCACATCCTCTCCTCGGCATTTCTCACTGTATAGTGCATGCACTGAATCAAATGTTAGCCAAGACAGCGATGTGTGTGTTTTGGTGTGTGCGAAGTGATGTCACAGCACGCACGCATCTCTCACTGGCCTTGGTGTCCTCTGCTGACAGCTTATTGTTTGCCATTTCCAATAGCAAGCGATAAACGAATTATCCATTCGAGAAGGAGCAAGTTGTCTAATTCAGTGATGCGCCATTTCGATATTAAGGTTACATACAACCCTTCCTTTCTAGGAAACCGAAGCGCGCGCAGATGAATCTAATTCTGTGGATGCACTAAACCAAGGGCCGGCAACATGCAGCTCATTTTCAAAATTGCGTACCGACGTTCGACTCACCAAGTCAACAGCAGTTGTAGTAAAACTGATACCTTACTTTTAACTTTATACTTCTCCGCTTTCGGTCCTTTTCCTTGTTGAACAGGGTCAGATGGTTGTTGCTTTCGGATAGCGCGCCTCCACTTCTTCTGGTTGTAGATCATTGATGGATTAGGTCTAGTGTTCGGAGATCATCGGACACGACTCCTGACCATGGTTTCCTTGCTTTCCTGCCTTTGACACTAAGCTGAAAAGATATCTTTTCATCCAGTCATCTTTTTCTCTCCTCATGATGTGACTAGACCACTGTTGCTTTCTTTCTCGCAGAACATCGGGAATGCCTTCTAGGCTCATCGTCTTCCTTTGACCTTCCTGCGTCCATCGATCAGTCACACATCACACTTTCTTCTAACCTGCATGCATGCATTTTCTGCTCTTTCCATCTTCATGATCTGATAGCCTTCGCGGTTCATCATCACGCTGCGGACACACGCAGAATACATCTAGCCTTTCAGTTTTAAGGTGGGGACTTTTGAGGTAAGGGAAGGTGCAAATTGATGTAACCTCCGCCATCCACATGCTATTTTGTTTTGCATGTTATTTCTCTATTGAATGTCACCTACATTTAGAATAAACGAAGAATTAAAGTCGTCAACCATCATGATTTTTCCGCTAACAGAAGTTCAAAGAGAATTCGTTTGGTGAATCGCTTTCAAAATATTTGATGGATTCACCTATAAATTCATCATAAAGTCACAGTGAAGGTTCGTCTTGTAGTGATTAAGTGCTTCCTGGGGTTTGCGGCCCACGTAAAGGTTATATACAGTGGCCCGAGAGCTGATTAAGGTTGCCGATTCTGCACTTAATAGCGAGATTGTGCATCAGTGTTTTAATACGTGTAAAGGTAAAGTAATGTTTGCATTCCATGCCAGTACTAATTGTGCACATTACGTTTTACCGTTTGAAGAAGCGGCTATGAAGAAGCCTGTTGCAGATCTACAATTACTCTTGCTCAACCGATGTTTACCCCGTGCACCGAAGTGGCTGCAGTCAGACAATCACAGATTACTGTACCGCAGAAGAACCACAACTTCAGATCAAGATCACATCTGCAACCAGCATCAGCTGCAAGAGGACGGAAAGCTGTGTCCATAGAGATCAGATATCTATGCTATTGTCCTCTGTTGTCCAGATGATTAGAATGGCACCAGTCTGTACTCTGACAGCGGGTCTATAGTTCAGTACTTCTGTCTTTAATTTGAGATAATTTCTGATGTAAACGCCGTATAACCTACATTTTTCACACAGAATAAGATCCAAATGAGATATGTCACCTCTTTGAATATGAAAGAAATTGGACCGCTAACAAAGCCTATAGAAGACAAGAAAGAAAATTATAAAGAATGATTCCACAGACTTAGGGTTCATCTTTCCATTTTTTATATGAAATATCGTCAAAATCCATGGCAAACGATCCTGAGCAGAGTGATATTCCAGCATGGTTCAAGACGATTCTATGGGCGATTTTGTGATTTTATCTTTATCGGTCGGCCATGTCATTGATTTTCATAAGTTGATCGTTTCGAATGAATTATCTTTCATGTTATCAAGACACCAGTCTCATTCTTTAAAAACGTCCACTTGTTTACCAGTTTATCAAGCATTTTATATGTTCTTTTTCGGTAGACGTTTCGTGACTTATCGTCCACAATTATCACTGCAGTTTTAATCATTTCAGGTACAGTTCATTGATCCGATGATGTAACGTCAATGAGAGATGTTATATTGTTGCATATGTCCAACGTAAGGTATTATTAAGTATTGAAAGCTTTCCTTCTGATGGATCCACAGACAGAATTGCAAACTGTTAACACTGAATCACACATTCAGAAATAATTCTGCTTTCAATTCACTTTGTCTCCGTTATGAATACTTGTTGGAGATATTTCATGTCCGCTCTAGATAACATAGATATTTAATAATCCGACCTCTATGACTGCGTCTATCGAATGTCAGCTGACGAAGGTTCATAACGGCAGAAATATTTGGTGTTCTATCAACTTGACGTGCTGCAACTTTCTTATGTGACGGAATTGGGGCAGTGGCAGAGTGAATTATTTGGCACTTTCTATTAGTCCGAACAACTGAGAGCTGCTTTTCACTGATAGAATGAGCGACAGGTCTACTCACAGGACTAGACAGTTCGTCTCTTCTTCTATTTATCTAGAAAGGAAACATTGGAACATGTAACATCAATGAAATGGTGCAATCTGCTGACATAATATCATAGAAATCGAACAATGAGCAGTCATTTCAGCATTGAACATGCCAAATTGTGCGAAGTTTCAGTAACTGTCATCAACCGGATCACTCAGCAAAGAGACACAGACGATGTCAGGCTCTACAGAGAAGTTTGTGAACGTTTTTTCGTGCGCCTGCTAACTTTTTTAGTATTGATCGGAGGCCCCAACATTATCGAGAAAGCTTTTACACAATGATCTAAATTCTTCGAATCTGAAGGAATCGTGGCGATCGGAGCATTTTGAAGGAAATCACAGTAATCCACCAGCGATTGCTTTCCTATCTTCGCATATTAAAAACTTCTTTTTGCCCACTTAGTAAGTTCCTGCGTGTGCCATCGTTCTAGCAAAGTGATACGCTCAAACAATCTAATTCTGTAGGTCTACTGCTACTAAATTGAATGGTACTTTTCATAAACAAAATTTATCGAATGACTCATCATCGTAACTCGGCCACTCAAACCACAAGTTTTAACAACACCCAGGAGAGTTGACCAGATGCAACAGGCGAGTTCATGATGATTGTAAAAGTAGGAGGATAAAGAAGAATTGGTGTGTTTTGCGAATATGGAGCCGATATTTATTAAGAATGTGTTCATGCACAATATTTCAGAGTAAGATATTAATTAGTGAGCAATATTTGGAGAATATTTCTGTGCTATTTAAAGTAGTTAAGGAACATTCGACAGATTAGGAGGATTATTTATGCGAGTTGTATTTCTGCATTCACAGATGTTTTTGAAATTCTCAGTATCAAATTATTCTTCTAAATTCCTCAGCGTAATTGCATCGAATGCTGTAGTGAGGTTGCAAACTGGATAAAGTTGGACATCTCTTCACAGGATTTGATAGTCATCGGGTTCCACCAAAAAAATGTACTCATATTGCAAACAGCATTTACTGCATCGATTGTAAAATGTTTCGTTGGTTAATGAAAGTTGAATCAACGACGAGAAACGCTGAACTCAACATTTGGACGTGCAAGAATCAAAGTAACTTCTGACTAATTTAAATTTTTTCGACAAGGTTTTTGCATTGTAGATAATGTGTCGACTCTCATTGAAATTCTGAAAATTATTCATGATGTGACAGGGCGGAAGCTTGAATGTTTTGTTATCATTCACTTTCTATCACTTGTAGGAACTCCGCCAAATTGGACAGCAATGTGACAAGTATTAGTCTGCGTGGAGCTGGACACCACTTCTACGCTGGGACCTCCAAGTGTCAAATTTATCGATTCAATTTTGCTGAATTCAAGCACGAATTACTCAACACTTGCCATTTTTCTGCAATCAACGATATCACATTCCCAACGTAAGTCATGATATGAATTTTCTATAATCACTCCCCGCTGCTAGAAATTTGGTCCAAATTATATTTTAACCTTCCACCAACTGATCCCACTCCATCTGAATTGAAGGATCTCCAATTATGATCTCAATACACGGCTCCGCATCATGGAGTTTGTTAATTTCAATGCTAACAAGGGTCTGCAAGTTCAACATTTCTAGTAAAATTACTCGCACATGAAGTAGAGTCTTGTAATGCGTCGTTTATTCTAATTTCCGTAAGAGGTGCACTGAATACTTCAGACGCACACACTTTCATTATGATCAGAAATATTATTTTGATGATGCAGTAATCAGCAATGTTCTTGAATCGCTTCAGATTTTGAAACCAAGCTGTAGAATATGTAGAATGACACGCAATATGTCATTGAATTCAATCCGTTTTTCAAAATGATCTATCCGATAAAGTCTTGGTTGATTTAGTCTTGACTTGATCCTGCAGAGAGATGACTAATTGAAGCAAGAAAATGAAGATGAAGACCTTATTGTGAAAAAATGGTTTGAATAAAATGGGATTCATCGAATTCTGCCTTTAAAATGTTCAGGAAATTGGAATGAAAAGTTGATGTAAAGTGCATCATATTTCCGGTTTAAAGTCGTTTTCTTTTGTCAATGTCACTTCTAGCAACAGCAACTTCTATATAGCAGCCAGAAAATGGCCACAGAAAAGCTGTAAGGTTTGAGGAAACTGTTCATGCACAGGACACGGCTGATAGCTTATCCTGTGTGCCTCCTTCATAGCAGTAAAGACTTTTGATTAACGAAAGAACGCAAGTCGAGATATGCAGCCTAATTGAATTACTTATTGAGAGCTCCGCGCAAATGGTTGACCTCAACCTCCATCAGGTGGTTGCCCATGACGTTTTCAATTAATATATTTCGTCACCACATCTGAGGAAGGCTTGAGCCTTACATTTGTGCAGAATTTCACATGCTTCTCCACGTTCCAGACATTCGTAGACTCCAGTTTCGAAGACTGCAAAGCAATTCTTCAGTCCGTTTTCTTTTATATTTTTAATAGCGGAATACATGCTATGAAGTAAAAAACGTGTGCATGTGAATTTTAGACATTCGACGCGCAGTTGAATTGTTGCGCTGAAGCGGCCAGACCGGCAAAATGATTGTTCCGTTTAAATAGTTATTGATTATTTTCCTGTTACAACTGCGCGTCGAATTACTTTAGAATTCATATGCTTATAATTTTTTGATTTGATAAATTTATTTCCAAAATGGCTTATTTAACACACAACAGTCGCATCGTGAAACATTTGTGATTTGATTCATGTTTGCTGAAGAAATTCTTTCTTTTCTGTAAAGATTGTTTCAGACCGTGGACGAATCACTCCCGTGTGTAGTGTGAGTCTTGTGTGTCAATGTAGACGTTATATGAGTGATGCTTCATTTACTATTGCCTTAACTTCACTATAGAAATCATGATATTATGAATCTGATCTATATCGGAAATCTGGCAGGCTTGTCATTCCCATTCCCATTCGGAGGTATAGTTCCCGTAAAAATTCCAATTTCCTCAGAAAAGTTTGAATCCGTCATCGCGTAAAGGTCAACACACCAGTACATTCAGCAAGTTGGCACATAGTCAATCAATCAAGCACTGTATCATGCTTTATATCTTAGCTGTTTCATCGAAAAATGTAAATTTCTGCTTGTGTGCTTCTTTAGTGCTCGTAAGGCGTCTACACCTACACGTGTATTTCAGAAAGCAAAATTTTAAATCGAAATTCGTGAAATAAATTTCAGCTTCATTAAATACATTATTTCAGCTTCATTTCAGCTTCATTAAATACATGAGAAACAAATTTCAGAATTAATCGAAAAGCGTAAAATGATTTTTAGAATTGAGATCTGTTTTTCCGATGGCATGAAATGAATTTCTGTTATCAAAACTGACGCTTTAGAAGCTGGATTTTTTGATACCTGAAATCTACTTAGCATCATCTGATCATTAATTGACAGTTTGTGAAATTGAAGTCTTGTTTTCTGATATAAAATTTGCGAATTGGAAGCCTGTCGGAAATTCAATAGACGATTCGGAAACTTATTTTGTGTTTCCTGAAATTCAATTTATATTTCTAACATTCATTTTGTATTTTCTGAAATCAATCGCAAACTTTTGAAATATATATGAAAAGGTGTGAGTAGATACATTAGTCAACCAACTGAGAACTTGAATTGTAAATCAATTGCCAATGCTCAAAGTAACCCTTCATGGTATTGTAAATAGATTTAACGACGAATACAAAAAAGGTGACGTCATTTTCGTCAACTTTAAGAATTTATGTAGTCCTCATAATCACATATACGGTGTATGTACTTCTTTATTGCAATAGATGCGTATTGCACATATTTTATGATCATGTGTCAGTCAGAAATAGAAAGAAAATAATCATCAGATGAAATCTTAACCTATGTCTAAGTGTCCATCAGAACAGCTTGACGGCTTGGATAGTTATGATGTCTGATTATTTCTATATATGTAGATATGCTACATACATTTTTCTTTTGATGTGATTTACATTTGTATCAGACATGTAAATCTGCAATTTGTAAATAGCTTCTTATCTATAATCAGTCAAGCAGCCGTCATGTATGTGGAAATCATTCTTTTCCACTTGGTAAAGGCTCGTGGAATTAATTAGAGTGTTTTAATCCATTAAAAGGGGGTTAAATGAAACAGTTAACAAATTCATTTGAAAAATGTTTCTACAGATTCGCTATTTAGATCCAAGTTAGTAACAAATAAACGTGACCATGCTTACCGGTGTTGCGCTGAATGCATAAATCGTCACAGTGAAGACCTTTTCTTATTTCTGGAACAACTTTTGGTCCCCCTCCCCCCGTCTCCACAACTTGCATCTAACATATCTGTGCTATCCTCAATCAAAACGTGATCGTTCTACGTCATTAAGACATGTTTTTGTTCCACAGTGATGTGGCAGAATTTACACATGATTTCATACATTGAGCACATATCTAATACCAGCTGTTAATTATCTTAACGTCTCTCAATGGAGCCCAAGACGTAGTCTCTCACTTTCTGACTTCCTCATCTGTGTGATGCGTACTAAAAACTTGTGTAATCGGGAAGGGTCACACACAAGTTAATATTTTTCAGGAAATTCACTTCAACCAAACCATATTACCGCCAATACTCTTCATTCAACTGGAGGGTCTATCTGGAATCTTTGGGTGTGTTTTCCAATTCGTCGTTTAATATTTCGATGAGCTTCAACATTGGAGGTATTCATTTTACCAGTTTCACCACGACAAAAATCAGGAAATTCTTCATCCAGATTGCATTGTCAGGTAGGATGAATAAAATCGAAAAGAAAAGACGATAGCTAGTACATTACGAGGACATGTCCAATTTCGAGTTTATTTTTATTCTTTGACAATGCTATCTGCCATCCGGATCCTACATGATCTGGACGAAGAGCTTCTTGGTTTTGGGACACGTTTACAAATGCATCAAAAAATTAAATATAAAAAAGAAATGATGTTTTAAAGTCACTACTCCCCCATACTGGGGGCTTGGACTTCCAATGCCACTGTCGGGGCACGACCTCAGAACCAAACGATCGCTAGGCCAAGCACTGAACCACTGTGCCACGGAGATCACTAATCAAGAAACTCTGAATAAAAATTGCATGTTTCCATGACAAATTCATCATTATTATAGTTAATCATTGAATACTTTAAATATGATAGATATTTCTTTACTGAAGTTAAGCGGCAGAAAAAATCTGGCATTTTGCATTGTACATCCCTGTGTGGAGTCTGTGTAGTCTAGGATATTTCAGTATAAATTTCTGTGTGAAATTCTTTTTTTGATAGTTTCTTTTTGATCGCCTGAGACTTGTTTCAAAATTCCCCGAAACCTACGTGTCTCTTCGTATATATAAACAATATTGTACTCTACAATGCTGACGTGTGTAGACGTTCACAAATACAAACGTGGATAAGGGGTCCAGGAAATATTATTTTTACTCGATAATCACTTGTGAAACTCCATTCAGATAATTAAAATATAAAACAAGTTGATCATCACTTTCAGGGAACAAATGGAGCTTCTAAATATTTTTATCAGAATCGTGTGCTATAAGGCAAAAGAGATCACCTAACATCAAGATAGTAGTGTACAGCTTTGTCTTGAGGCGATTTCTGATCGCCTTAAACGTTCGCCCTTGCCAAAGTGGAGACTGAAGATCGCTTCTTGATGGAGGTTTCTACTGTTAAGAAACGAGTTTTAGCAGGCCTTGGAAAACCCTTTCTTTGAAGGATAATGGTGCTTCTGAAGAGCCAGTTGATGACGCAGAATCTTTTCACTTTAATTAGAAATTCATGAACTGGATCACTTCTCTTAACAGGGGAGGAGGCGTGCTATCACACACATTACCTGAAGCAACTTCAGTCTCCACCATGCATGTAGAGAGAACTGAAGAAGTACTTCGTTTGATTGCTCAAGGTTTGCGACAGTCAGAAATTTTGTTTTCTGCATTGTTGTTTCATTATGATACGCATGCGCTGGCGGTGACAGACGCCAAAACTGTGAACATATTTTAACAAAACTGAATTAGTAAGACCACAAATATGAAGACATGAGCATTCGTAGATCTCAAACACTAGCCTACTCAGTAGTGTCCATTCAGGATCATTTTTTGTTTAAAAAATTCCTTTTTGATCTGAAGAAACTTCAATTGCCAAACAATCTTTTTATCACCAACTTAAAGCAGAAATTGTGGTGATATTCATCTGTGACTGCTGGTTGAGGCTTCTTCATAGTGATTAATTCGCTCGTTTTGTAATGAAAAAACAAACATTTATGCAAGGAAATTTCTGTGTGACGCATCAATGATTGACGTTTTCAGAGGAACATCAGAGCTGGTTGCGACCTGTGCTCATGAAGACGTTCGAATCTGGCATACACCGACTTTGAAGGAACTGCTTAGGATTACAGTGCCCAACATGACCTGCTACTCGGCGGATTTCTTGAAAGATGGCACTGCGATCATCACAGGTACATAGAAGACAATTGTTTAGAATTCTTTGTCACTGCAATGTCGTTCTTCTGTAGGTTGGGATGACAGCAGAATCCGAGGATTCTATCCCGAGACGGGAAATTTGATGTTCGCCATCGATGATGCGCACAGGAAGGGCGTCACCGCGGTCGCCTGCACATCGGACTGCCAGCGAATCGTGAGCGGTGGAGGAGAAGGTCAAGTGCGTGTTTGGAAGATCGATGTTCGACCGCAGTTCGGTGGTGGACGGAAGCCCAAGATGACGTACACAGTGATCACCTCATTGGTCGAAGCTATGAAGGAACACACCAACGCTGTTTCAACGATTCGTATCAGCAGGGATGATCGACAATGCGTTTCATCATCAGCAGACGGAACTTGTATCGTCTGGGATCTCGAGTGAGTTTCATAGCATCTCTACATTGAATGTTGGCCGGTATGAAAATCTTCTCTTCTTCAGGAGCTTCAAAAGAAAACAAATCATCTTCGCCAACACCTTGTTCCGTTGTGTTTGCTACAACGCCAATGAATCTCAGATAATTGCGTCTGGAACAGATCGCAAGATTGGTTATTGGGAACTTTTCGATGGTTCAACGATTCGTGAAGTGGAAGGCTCTCGTACAGGCTCGATAAATGGCATGGATATCTCCAATGAAGGCTTAGTCTTCGTTACAGCAGGCGATGACAAATTGGTGAAGGTAAACATTTCTCCATTCTTTGTACATTTCAGTAATTCGATGAAAATCTCCCACGTTGGATCAAAATGATCACAATAGACCACTTCACTCGTGAATACGGGCATCGGCCCTGATCGGGTCAGCTGCTCACGGAAATAAGACCCACAACTTGTGCACAAATCACAGTGTGCCGGATGAGCAAACCCCGATGAATGTGGCAATTAGTTTCGACCAAAATCTAGCTTCATTTAAATAATTACTACACGTACTCTTGTACAAGAAATGGAACACCAATGTGTACAATCGAAAACTTACGTTGCCCAGATTTTCGTGAATGTCACGAAAATTGAGGCCTGGTCTTAGTAGGAACACTGATACTCACAATGCACGGTAAGAGCGGCACCTTCATGTACTTTGACTACTTTTCCCTGTAGCGTCCTTTTGTTCCAATCTTTGTTGGGTTGGACGATAGTGATATGATCCAAGTCTCATAGACAAAGTCTCACAATTAATACACAGCGCACCCAGCGGATTTCATGTGTTTTCCAGCCTTGTGCATCAAAGTGTACTCTCAAGATTTTAAGCAGAATGAACAACGCTGTTTTTGAGACCTAAATATTTATTAAGGCATCTCAGCGTTAAATCATGTTTATTAACAGATATCGCACTTTCTTGATCAAATGAGCATGAAAGTCGGAATTCAATCGATTAAAACTCCTGTCCTGAATCGTAAAACTTTAATTTCTTCTCAACAGGTGTGGCGTTATAACGAAGGTCAAGTGACGCACGTGGGCATAGGACACAGCAGTCCTGTAACACGAGTCCGAATCTGTCCGAATGCACGAATCATTGCTACTGTGAGCGAAGATGGCGCCATCTATCTGTGGGATTACCCTGCTTAATTTCTTCCTCGTGGCGAAGACCGCGACTTTGCTAGTCCTCAAGACAGCTTCCGACAGCCTCAAAACACAGTCCGAAGCCTCACACAGTCCGAAATTTTATGATGTGCAGTGACGTGGTTTTTACTCCTTTTTTGACGTTTTGTTTTTTGACCTGACTTGTCGTGAATGTGATATTTACCTTAATTTTTTATGACAGATTTTCGGATTTTTTATTGGCTCAAACAAAATCACGTTTTCTGTATAGATACAATTGAAATCGTTCACATAAAACCTTGACACAGTAATGACTTCTTATTCAATAGAAAGCGGCGATGGAATTTGCGTATCGATGATTCAATCTGATCTGAATTAATCATTAGAATTATAGCAAAGACCGCATGCAACGCACTTCAAAGAGCCTTAAAAATTGGTACCTTTGTCTGAAGTATGCAAATTCACCTGTTGTTATTTGCTGCGGAATTTCGGAAACTGCGGAAGATGTTGAGGAAAATGAACCCGCACAAATTTTATTCGATAGGAAAATACATGTGCAATTAAATTTTATCATAAGAAAAATGTTTTTGAAATTTTTATTTGGAGAATGAACTCACAATTAACATAAATACACAAATTCAAGCATTTTTCAAGGATTACAGTTGATGAGGTCTGACGATGCGGCATAATTAGTTGATGTTGTTCAATAAACCAAAGTTGTTGGTTATGTCGAAACCTAACTTCGTTGAACTATCAAGAAATCTGATCATTCATTATTTGTTTGGATGTGCAATATTGCTTCTGTAAAGATTACACACATCAGATTTAGCCACTAAATATTCTACGATGTAACTGATAGCTGCAATTAGGGCTCATACCAGCTCGGCCCATGGGCATGAGCCGAGGGCCGATCCGATAACTTCATGCGTGATCCGAGAGCCGAAGGGTCATGCTCCGGTAAATGAGCCGAGAGCCGGTAATGAAATTAATGCCTGCGACTGTTTAATTATCATAATTAAGTGCTTTGACTCAATATATTTATACTTTGCAGCTAAAATTTGCTATTTATCAATCTTCCACTTAAATAGAAATACTTCATTGTAATATTTTATGTCATTCAGCAAAACTAGCAATCATT
>CAJQUW010010123.1:0-18080 GCA_907163375.1 Prostheceraeus crozeri
TTGTAAACTATTGAAACTTTATTTTTAACTTGTTAAACGGTTGGGAAACTTTTGTTTTATTTCCTAACATTACAAGCAGGATAGAACTTTATTCTTTACTTGTTGTAACTGGTGATGAAGCTTCATTTATTATAACATACAAACAGATAAAACTCTATTTCTAACATATAACACTAATTGAAACTTTATTTCTACACTTGTAAACTCTTCTGAAAACTCTTTTATTTTGATAATACAAACCAGCTAAAAACCTTAATTAATTTCTAAAGTATGTAAACTCTTGTAAACAGTTTATAATTTTATTTTTAAATTTACACTTAGTCTAACATTGATAAACTAGTAAATCTCTAGCTGATCCTTATTTTTACAAAACAAGTTTCACCTTTTATTTCTAACGCATGACACTAGTTGAAAACTTCTGATTTCTAAAAAAAAAACTTGTAAAAAAAAAAAAATCTTAAAACTATTTCAAAATGGGCGAATGATGATAGGATTGAATATAGTGGTCAAAACTATAAAATTAAGATAGCTTACACTTCTGGATATCAGGGATCTAGCAATCGAGCAATCTGCAGGATCCATGTGTGTAAAGAGACTTGTTAGACTTACGAAAGAGAGAAGTGTGTTCATGTTGGTGTTGTTGTGCGCGGTGAGTGTCCTCCCATTTCTATTCCGCATTCATTCAATATCGTCCTCATTGATAGAGACAGGTAGAACTCATGGTTCTCATAACGTATGCAATGGAAAGTTTTAGGCAACCTTCGACAGTTGGCTAATGTCGCCCTGGCGCGAATGCATACTACGTTGAGACAGAGGCAATCACTTGCAAACATGACGCAGAGAGGTTTAACAAGATTGACCATTGCCGAATGTCCCTTGCGGTATACATAGCTACGGGTTTCACCGCCGCCCTTTACAGGAACGCCCGTCGAAAGGAAGTATTACACCGAACTTCATTTGCAACGTTCAAGTTGACTGATAGCAGATTCAACTAAATGATAGTATTCGCCAGTCCGAAGACTGCCCAGGGCAAACCGCGAGGAGGTTCTATCATGTCTTGCCCCATGGTGGCCCTTAAGAGAGCCGATGGTTCGTTCTCGGGAGTAGTAACGTCATCTTACACCCTACCAATTCTATGAGAGAGTCTTTGACTCTCTCTTTGGTAGCACTGTCGACTTCCACACTAACTGGTACATGGCTAAAAAGTGGAATGTAGCGCCATTCCGTTGGATTGACAGCAGTTGCTGTCATCGGATTGCCAATCCGAGCAAGATTATTAAAAACTCTGTCTTGCTCCTCTAGCCTGACAAACTCCTCAAATAAATTTCGCGGCCTTAACTGCGGTCCGCGAGGAGAGCTGACTTGACTGTTCGGCGTCTGCATGATTGAAATGAAATGAGTCGCAGTGGTTTCTATACCCCTCTAATGTGACGCTACGTTCAAGTTGACTGATAGCAGATTCAACTTAATGATAGTTTTCGCCAGTCTAAAGACTGCCCAGGGCAAAGCGCATTGTAGGCTCTATCATGTCTTGCCACATAGTGGCCGATTATACGGTAGTGTGTTAGTAGATTTCAATCATTGAAAAGGGAAGATGAGAATCATTTCATTTGTCTCATCAAACGTTTATCATGGGAACAATCATTGAAGGGACATCTAATGAATTACATTTCACTCTACTCCATATCATAAAGACTAACCTTGTCGAATGGCTGAAGTACTCTGACCTGGCGAGAGAAAGCGTCACGTTGAGTATGAAGTCGAACGCCCAACATGAGCAACGGTTCAGAGGTTTCGGTCTAACAAACGACGAACAACCCATGCAACACAATCCCTCTACGGCAGTACCCGCCGTCCCGAAGGAACGCTCGAGCAAAGGAGGTATTACAGCGATGATGTGCTTTATGAGTAGAAGTGAATCTCTTGATAGCAAGAGACTATTCAACTAGATAGCAAGTCAAAAATAACCTGATAGCAGGACAAATGTATAGTCAGTAATTTACACTTAGTGAGGAATGATAGATTTGAGTGTAGTGAGTGGCACTCGATCCCGTCGACAGCCCGAAGGCCTTGTACTGATCACTAGGGAAGTGAGAGATCTTCCCCGATACCCGCTCTTTACAGCTGAAGACATCATTGTCACTGCCCCGAAGTGGTAACAGGAACGCCGAGTCAAAGGTAGTGAACAGTAGCTGGGATCTAACCCCTCAAAGCTGCCTTAGTCTTAGTTGAATTTGAAATCTGATAGCAGATTTGAACTTCGCATACTTGAAAACCTTGAGGAAACATCCCAAGTTGTTGCTTTGATCAGCTTGATAGCAAGCCGTAGAGAGCTTGATTCACCAGCGTTTTGCAATGGAGATGTTTAGAGGCCACCCATGACAAGATAGCTAAGACTCAACCGATTGGCGTTCAAAGTGCTACGTTGAGAGCTGTGTCAAATGCCCAACATGAGACATGAGTTGTCCCAGCGGTTACGGTCTTAAATATGACACATTCCCTTGCCACACTTATCACTACGGCATCGTCCGCCGTCCCGAAGGAACACCCTGTCAGTGGAATATTACAGCAAAACTCTCCGTGTCTTGCTCGCTTTCAGTGAAAAGCCGCTTATACCATGAGAAGACTGGCTCAGACATCATTAAAAATGCTTTCATTGACTTCAGCAGGGTCGAAAACCCCAGAAAACCTCCAAAACTAGTGAATTTAAAATTTTCAACTTTTTAGCACTACTTATGAAATTTTATAAGTAGTCCATCACTTAGGGCAGGTCAATAGCGACCGAACCTTTTTTGAATCAAGTCAAACGGACTTGTAGAAGCAAAGTTACGAGCCTTTAAAGTTTGGAGTCTTTTATGGCCTGGAGACGAAGGCCATCTCCTGGCGAACCTCTAAGTCTGACGCCTTAGCTGATATCAGCAATGAAATTTTCTAAGTCGGTTTCTTACAGAAACTTGGAATTTGGAATGTCCGAAGCTATCATCGGAGCTCAGAGAGACGACCTACCTCTGACAGTCGTTCTCCTCTAAATGACAAGTCTCCGTTGGTTCCCAGCTTATATAGTGTGTGGCGATCAGCTGATGACGTAATACCCATCATCCAAACACTAAAAATCCCGTCTATCTCCGGTTCTAGTGCTCCGATTGAGCTGGAAATACACCATTTCCATGTAGAATTTGACGCTGAATCCGAATCTGGCCTCCGTTTTTCCCATCCGATGCTTCGTTTTGGCTCTACAGTAGGCAGCCATCGCAAAAATTCTAACTCTGTCGTTTTTCCGAAAAATGTTGAAAATTTTTCTCGCCGATGACTTGAAACTCTCCGATTGACATGAAACTCACCATATAGATAAAGAATCTGACGCTGATTCCAAATCTGAAATCCGTTTTCCAATCCGATGCTTCGTTTTGAAGCTAGAGCCCAAAACGTCCCAAATTCTAACTCTGTCGTTTTTCACCAATGTCCGAAAATCTTAAATGGTGTCTCACATCTAAACGAAGACAGATAGGAACAAGCCGATTCTTTCATTGAATTGGTCTCACTCTTAGCTTTCAAACGAGCTATCGCACGACAAAATCCATCCACTGGAAGCCAAAATCGAAGCAAGCTGTCCAGAGGGGGGGGGGGACGTCAGCGAAAAATTTTCTCTCTCCGATTGCTTTCAAATTCACCATACAGATGCAGAATTTCACGCTGAATCCGAATCTGGCCTCCGTTTTCTCATCCGATGCTTCGTTTGGGCGCTACACACCAAAACGTCCCAAATTCTAACTCTGTCGTTTTTTCGAAAAATGTTGAAAATTTTTCTCTCCGATTGACTTGAAACTCACCATACAGATAAAGAATTTCACGCTGATTCCAAATCTGAAATCCGTTTTCCCATCCGATGCTTCGTTTTGAAGCTAGAGCCCAAAACGTCCCAAATTCTAACTCTGTCGTTTTTCGCCAATGTCCCAAAATCTTAAATGGCGTCTCACATCTAAACGAAGACAGATAGGAACAAGCCGATTCTTTCAGTGAATTTGTCTCACTCTTAGCTTTCAAACGAGCTATCGCACGACAAAATCCGTCCACTGGAAGCTAAAATCGAAGCAAGCTGTCCAGAGGGGGGGGGACGTCAGCGAAAAATTTTTTATCTCCGATTTCGCTGGAAACATCCTTCCTAACCCAAAATTTCACGTAGATTCCGAATCTGGCCTCCGTTTTCTCATCCGATGCTTCGTTTGGGCGCTACACACCAAAACGTCCCAAATTCTAACTCTGTCGTTTTTTCGAAAATGTTGAAAATTTTTCTCTCCGATTGACTTGAAACTCACCATACAGATAAAGAATTTCACGCTGATTCCAAATCTGAAATCCGTTTTCCCATCCGATGCTTCGTTTTGAAGCTACAGCCCAAAACGTCCCAAATTCTAACTCTGTCGTTTTTCGCCAATGTCCCAAAATCTTAAATGGCGTCTCACATGTAAACGAAGACAGATATGAACAAGCCGTTTGTTTCACTGAATTTGTCTCACTCTTAGCTTTCAAATGACACCTCACTCGACAAAATCCGTCCACTAGAAGCCAAGATCGAAGCGAGCTCTCCAGAGGGGGGGGGGACGTCAGCGAAAATTTTTTATCTCCGATTTCGCTGGAAACATCCTTCCTAACCCAAAATTTCACGTAGATTCCGAATCTGGCCTCCGTTTTCTCATCCGATGCTTCGTTTGGGCGCTACACACCAAAACGTCCCAAATTCTAACTCTGTCGTTTTTTCGAAAAATGTTGAAAATTTTTCTCTCCGATTGACTTGAAACTCACCATACAGATAAAGAATTTCACGCTGATTCCAAATCTGAAATCCGTTTTCCCATCCGATGCTTCGTTTTGAAGCTAGAGCCCAAAACGTCCCAAATTCTAACTCTGTCGTTTTTCGCCAATGTCCCAAAATCTTAAATGGCGTCTCACATGTAAACGAAGACAGATAGGAACAAGCCGATTCTTTCACTGAATTTGTCTCACTCTTAGCTTTCAAATGACACCTCACTCGACAAAATCCGTCCACTGGAAGCCAAGATCGAAGCAAGCTGTCCAGAGGGGGGGGGGACGTCAGCGAAAAATTTTTTATCTCCGATTTCGCTGGAAACATCCTTCCTAACCCAAAATTTCACGTAGATTCCGAATCTGGCCTCCGTTTTCTCATCCGATGCTTCGTTTGGGCGCTACACACCAAAACGTCCCAAATTCTAACTCTGTCGTTTTTTCGAAAAATGTTGAAAATTTTTCTCTCCGATTGACTTGAAACTCACCATACAGATAAAGAATTTCACGCTGATTCCAAATCTGAAATCCGTTTTCCCATCCGATGCTTCGTTTTGAAGCTAGAGCCCAAAACGTCCCAAATTCTAACTCTGTCGTTTTTCGCCAATGTCCCAAAATCTTAAATGGCGTCTCACATGTAAACGAAGACAGATAGGAACAAGCCGATTCTTTCACTGAATTTGTCTCACTCTTAGCTTTCAAACGAGCTATCGCACGACAAAATCCGTCCACTGGAAGCTAAAATCGAAGCAAGCTGTCCAGAGGGGGGGGGGACGTCAGCGAAAAATTTTTTATCTCCGATTTCGCTGGAAACATCCTTCCTAACCCAAAATTTCACGTAGATTCCGAATCTGGCCTCCGTTTTCTCATCCGATGCTTCGTTTGGGCGCTACACACCAAAACGTCCCAAATTCTAACTCTGTTAAAATTTTGAAGAAAAATTTTTTCTCACCAATTGCCTTGAAACTCACCCTACCGATGCAGAATTTTACGCTGAATCCGAATCTGGCAGCCATTTCACCATCCACGACAACCTAGACGGTCGCCCACGTCAACCTAGACGGTCGCCCACGTCAACCTAGACGGTCGCCCACGTCAACCTGGACGGTCGCCCAAGTCAACCAGGCGGTCGGACCAACTCACTCGAGTCTCACACTCTGACGTTCCAGAGGGGGGGGGGGAGTCAGCGAACATGTTGTGAACCAACCTGGCCGGCACACCACGACAGACCACAACCTCTGTCGTTCCAGAGGGGGGGGGGCGCGCTGTGTTTATTCTGGACCTTTTGTTACTACTGACTTCACACAACAAGCTATTAAATTCCAGAGTGGACTCAAATCAATGACTTCAAATCCATCCAAACACCGAAGAAACACTAATGAAAGTTGGTAAAATGTTATTTACTATTTATTTAGAGCCATTTTACTTAGCTTTGCATGGCATTTTTTGAAAGTTTCGAAAAAGCAAAAGGTATATATTTTAAAGCAAGACAAGTTTTTCAACCTAACACCCAACATATGCAGAACTCTTTGATTCTGCCAAAATTGATTTCGTCGTCGTTTATAAATAATTCTGATTGTTACACGCTGTCAACTTCAGACTTTCCATGAAGTGTAGAGGTTTGACTTGCAAACAAATAAAGTTCAAATCGAAGCTTATAAAAAAGCGTTCAGAACGAGTTCCATGTTCTAAACAGTCGCTCCGGGAGTTTCATATGAATTAAAGTTGGCAAATAACATAATCAAGGAAAGATGCCCGATGAAAATTAGGCTGTATTTTTGTCAGAAGTAATCTCCCATTCATTACAAAAATGATTATACATGCAATTATCTAGCTGCTTGCTTTATCTATACTTCTCGCTATCCTATACTCTCTTGAGAGATAGCACTTTCGTAGTAGCATTTGATGAGAGTAATCTCCCGAGTTTCATACATTTCCTTTGCCTAGACATGCAGACCGCAGCATTTTCCTTCCTTGTGTACTTTTACGACGATAATTGCCACGTCATTTAAGAACCAACACAATTGATTCACATCAACGTATGCTCCAGATTTCATCTGGATTTTGAAAGAAAATATTCGAAAAAACACAGCTATTTTATTTCATATTAAATCTCGACTGAAGGCTTTGAAGGAGATTTATCTGGATTAGGTTAAGTTATAAATCAGTTTTATCGCTTTTGTTATTTGCAATAACAGAAATAATTATAAATAAGTATACAGTATCAAGAAATCATGCTTAAATCATCAAAATGCTTTTTATAAACAAAAGCACGGTCAAGAAATATGCAGAAGGCAGCACCAAGTGTTTCAAGGCAGTTCTATACGTCATGTGGCTGAAATATGAATGAGAGGAGAACATCCACTTTGATTTCCCGCATCGATATCCCGGTGAAGCCCTCAACATCTAAACTGCTGCTTTGAATCACATGAAATTCACAGTGCAAGATATTCAGAATAATTCGCTCATCTGCATGCCATAAATACCAATTCAGATGATAAAATCAACAAGTTTGGCTGACTTTTGGAAATTTTGAATGCTCATCTGACCTGTTAATGAAGACGCAAAAGGACCTGAGATACGTTGTAAAAAGCGATTAAACTATTTGCGGGTGAAAGGTTTTTGCATTATTATTTGAGGATGCCTCTGCCTCAACACGTCATATGTTCATTATCCTAAACTTGAATCCTTGAAAATCGGTGTTCTTCGTTTAAAGCTACATGAAGCAAATTTAAGGTATTTGAAAGATGTATTTCTCAAAGAAGGTCAGGAGTTTGGCCCTCCAGTTGGCCAAATACAGCAACTTTTGGTGGAATGCTACGCCTTAACCATCGCCCTTTACTGGGGTGTTTTTCCAAACGCGACCCACTGGGGTGGGGACGAACTTCACCCTTCTGCTGATCTCACAAACTAATGCACACACTTTTCCAAACCACTCATCAACCGAATAGGCATTGAAAGGGGATTCAGAAAATCAGCATCAGTTTCATTTCTAAGGTCATCTCTGGCTGAGGTGAAGGTCAAAGGTCAACAACCGCCAATTTTTAGCACATTTCCATTAGATCACTATTTGAATTGGAAAATGACAACAAAAAATAGTAAACCATACATCAATCGAAAGATACGGTCAAAGTGGCTATCAAAAAACTTTGATTATAAATCTCACTGAGATTACATCGTTGTATTAGATGAGGACAAAGGTGAAATAATTCAAACTTTAGTTCAACTCAAATATCACTAAAATCGTACATTTTAGTATTTAGTTTCTGCAGGTGAAGATACAACCCAATTCGGTGACTTTTATCGAGACACCGAGACTGAAAGCAATGAAAAAGTGCAGTATAATACACGTATTACACATAGCGTGTAGGAGATTTGAATATTATAAATCGCTAAATTGTTTGATTGTTTGGATTACGTAGATATAATTGTAGTATGACGTAATTGACCGGTGAACAGGTCCTTAAACAGCATTGTATTTGTTTCAGTGAAAGCAATTCAGTCTGCAGGTCTACATTAGCTTCAACATGTTTGGTTTGTTCGAGTTACCACAGATCATGATGACGCGCTTCCAGCATCGATGAGCGAATAGGCTATTGAAAACAGTCCATAACTAAGATAAATGTACATAATTTGAGATTGGGACCAATAGATAAGACGAATGCTAGATCAATCTCAGGAGTAATAAAACGATATTGTATGCTGCTGTCAGGCATTGTAAATGAGCCTGTTGACGCTTGTTGCGTCTTGCATCCAAACTGAATGTATAATTCATTGCTGCATAGAATCTAAAATTCTTTCCATTTAACTATGTACTCATAACATCCATGTACCCGAAAGGACTATTTTTGAGAATTATCGCTGATCTTTCAAATTTGGCGCTTGTTGCGTTTTAAATTAAAGCCCCTCAGATATCTGTTGCAAATTCCAAAGCAATATATTTCGGAAAAATGTCAGTACATCTGTTCATGGAATTGGGGGAAGCGGATTCAGGCAAATACCAATATTACAACTCCTACAGATAATGTTGCTTCTGAAGTTGATGCACTGAAGATCAAACTGTACAACATCTTCTCTTGTTTTAAACCACCGTTGCATGCTGAGGAATGTAGCCTATGCTTCAAGTTTCCTTTTGGAGCCCACTTGCAAAAGGACTGCCGTTAGGACTGACAAAGAACTCTTCCTCTTCAATGGGATAATAGATTTCCTTCTGTCTTACGCATTCGGATTGAGGAATCAGAATGTCGGCAATAAGTCGATCCAGTCCAGAAACTTTGTGAAATATCTGGAATGAGTAATTCAACACAGACAGCAAGATCGAATGACATGTATGTCACAATCAATAGCATCAGTGAATTAAGAATTAATTCATATAAAATGTTTGTTTCGACTGAATGAAGCGCATCAATGCTCTACATCTGATTACCTTTTGCCTTCATTTTCTATCTCCTATCGAAGACAAAAACGTTCATTCGTCTCTTAATCCTCTAATAAATGCTCCCAGAGCTTCCCCTCAAAGATTGATGGAGTAAATTAGCACCACTCACATCTCACATCATCATTTTGTGCGAAGACATTGCTTTAGCGCACCAAATCTAGTTGATAATACCTACAACGACCATATTGTATAAAATTTAGTATAGAATACGTGCATTGAAATATCTATTGCAGTCGTTGGCATGACCGCTTACCAGATGTGTTTCATGAAATATACTTTTTGCTTTATGATGAGGAAAGTCCATTGATGATGAGACTTTGGAAAGTAAACTAACAAGTTCTAAACAATGAAATATACTGATAATTAAAAGGCACAAATTTCGAAAGACCATCAACAAATTAAATTAATTGATTATTTAAAACACGTCTGCAGAGATAAAATTTTGACTCATCTTTGTCACAATAAATAAAGACGCAAAAACAAAAGCAGAACCTATGCAAATGCAATACATGCAAATAACATTGCAATAACACTGAAATGAAATAGTTGAATGAGCCCTAAAGGGCAAAACGTTAGGACAAACATGTTAGTTTTCTAATATGACCACAAAACAGATTAATCTCAGTTAATTGATGCCATTTCTTAAACTGTTGCTTCAAATATTTGTTTCAAAAAAAACATTTCAAATAAATCTGGTTTTTTCCCAATCAAATGCCCGAGGACACCTGAAGAAACATTTCGAAGGAGTTGCTTTTAATGTTCCTAAATAGCTATTACAATAGCTTAAGAATCTTTCTCTCAATTTATCACATGCAATTTAAAATAGAAGCTTCATGTCACTTCCTTTTACGTCCAGTCCCTTTTTCATTTCAGATCATCTACTTTGTCACGAGGAGAGATATGCGTCAATGCTACATCAAATTATTGACATTTTCAAAATCTTCGACTGTTTCTCCGGAGCCACTTCAATCGTCTTTTCAGAAACAGTGAAAATTTTTAAGTTTAATGACAAGAATCAATAAATAATTGATGAATTCATGTGGAAATTCACCGTCACACACTCTTAATTCCGTAAATTCAAGTACCCAGCTATTTTCCGACCGACCAGATCAGGCCAAAGCACCAATCATAATACTTCGCGAAGCAACTCGTCTTAGTGTTTGCCAGTTTCCTTTCTGAAGACATTCAGCTTACACTGATTTGTTTTATTTTACTCAGCACACATATAATGCGCTGTACCAAAGTGGCTCACAGCGGAAAGTCGAATTGTCTATTTCACATTTGCCATCTGCTACGTAATTCACAAAGTCAGTAAGCAAAACGTGTTTTACCTAAAAGAATTTCTGTGAAATCGACAAGTCGCATTTTTACTTCTATTCGACTTCTTGCTTTTATTGTATTCCGACAAGACAGCTCCGTATTACCTGCGTGTGTGATGGATTTTGGTCATTCTTGATTATTGTTTTAGTTTCTAGCAGGCCATGTCAGCTCATCAGATCAGCGCTATTTGCTATCTTCAATAAATAGGTTCAATATCTATTCAACAAGAGTTCCATTTCTCAGTATTTAGTTCAACCGACAGACTCATCCATAGAAATCTGACAACGTTTTAAGTAAGCTAGTGGGACTACAAGAGACAATAGCTGTTTGTTGATGGCAATCTCAATTGATCGGTCAGACACCTGTCTAAGGAAATGTTGCTAGATTCAATAAAGAATCAAAACGTGTTGCGCCTACAATAAATCTGTGAATATCATTTTTGTGTTCAGGAGAGATTTTTGTTTATCTGCGACGAAAACATCGGTTGTCATGACATTTTCATTATCTTTAGCAGCAGATCGATCAAGAGAACGGTAATGAGGAATGTCGCATTTCTGCCTGGTGATGGAAAATTCTGCCCTGAAAGTGTAATCATAATCATAAAAATGACAAATCTCATTTTGAGTTTTTAAATGTATGCTGGATCATTACGTTATGGAGTGTATGAAACTCTAAAGTACATGGATCTACATAAACAAATGGGATTTTGCGATGAATTGCCAAGCATCATCGCTAGCAGCATAAAAATACATTCTTGTCCAATTTTCCTCCTGACATTGGAAGGAAGCGATCCCTCAAAAAGTAATCTGATTGACAAATATGCATCTGCACTTGAAAATCTCTGAAACCAATAATTTCATTTCTGTAAGTAAATGCTTGCTTGAAGTATTTTTTTAATTGTGAACTCAGAATGTTCAACGAAAGAGGTTTCCAGTATCAACGGATTGCCGGTTAGTGGCGATTCTGTCACCAAAATGTCTGACGAGTGCTTGGATATCTGCAACTTTGTTTCGAATGATAGAGAGGTTTACACAAATATGTTTGTCTTTTTAAACTGTTCACGATCCATTCAGGAATTGAATGCGCACTTGGAATGTTTGTTCACAAATAGTATAAAAATCAGCTAATTTCCCACCATTTCATACGTATAGTTTGAATCTGTCATCGACTGAAGAAGTAAGCAAACACTCCCAATTTAGAAACAAGCACGTCCCAGACGGTCAAAGTCATTTCAATCTGCTGAAGTACAGAAGACTGTTTCCATTGTAGGAAGTTGAATGTCCGATTCCCCAAAGACAATGGATAATATAAAGACTGTAAACTCCGCGAAAATTTGGAAACTACTTCTCAAAATGTATACTACTCGTTGAGGACAAGATAGCAGTAGTATGCAATAAGTCTATAACTTGTTGCAGTCTAGAAGTCGAAGGTACCTCAACCGCAAGCGAATTTATGATGAAACATGGAGACTGGTGGAAGAAAGTATTATAGAGCAATTGAAGGAAACAATCATTGCAAATTGTCCATAAAGTCGCCACATTATCATGACTCACCCCTCAAATTTTTTATTCGCAAAAATTTTATTTATTCACAAAATACAGATTCAATACTAATTTGTTGAAAGACGTAATTTAATTGCTTGTTTGTCTCTATACTTATGATATCACTGAAGCAGCAACAGAAATCTAGTGCGCGGAAATTGAAGCATGATTTTTGTTGAGCCTATGGTAATAAGATGCTCGAATCTAGACTTACAGTTCTGCTATCGAGATAGTAGATGCCTTCGTGCTATCTGTTCCCTTTTCTTTAACAATTAGTGGATTCGATTAATAACTATTGGATATTGCTGGTGGGATTTGCTTAAAAACACTGACAGATTACAAGCGAGTAGCAGCAAATCAATGCTAGCTTTGGCATCTGCCGATACATAACCTAACAGTTAGTAGATCCACTCTGTGCAGAAAACCAAGCATTAATTATGAGGAAAACATAGCTTTTTTATTTTGTAATAGCATCTTGATTGGAGTCACAAACGACGATTCTTGGCCGTAGCAGCAATTTGCTGCTGTCATGACTTCTTTTTATTCCACCTGCAAGTACATACTCTCTCCTCTCTCCGCTTGAGTTTTTCGGCCAGACTAAATTTGGGAGCAACATTTGCTTTTGTGTGCAGCTCAGAAAACATAATTCACAAAAAACTTTCCTAATTCCATCCACGCAGTCAAGACATTGACGAATGGTGTTTATGCTTGTCATTGTATAACAATTGAACTTTATACTAATTGAAATTTTGGATAGAAATCAACTTCACCAAGACAGCATTATCAAAAACTGTCGTCCATTACCTTTGTGGTGTTGATTGTCCTTGTTGAAGCCAGTTGCGCGCGATCAATGTCAAAGAGCCAATACTTGAAAATGGAAGTCTTGATGCTACATAATGTACTCAGAATTCCATCCACTCAGTCGCGAGGACAGAGGGGCAGTGCTCCGGAATGGTGGGCTTTGGTCGGTCAATGTTACAACACCATTTCTGTTAGAATGGCAAATCCTGAAAGATATTCGTCATCATATGATGTTGTAAAATAATGAAGGGTAGGCAACAATGTGAATATTATTCCACAGCCGTATGGTCATGAAGTGTATAGTTATAGTATATATTCAAAAGTGTTTGGCTTATACTAAGACACCAGTAGGATTCATTTTGTTCAACGCACATCTGAGAAGTCGTATAATTAGGACTGCTTAGCATGAGAAGTAAATAGTTGGAAGGCTTGGCCGTTCCTACTTAAATGCCGAATTTAAGGTGAATCAATATTCTAACTGCTAATTAAAATTCACTGTTATCGTGCAATCCGGACAATTGATTGTTCAATTTTTATGAGTCACAATCAGTTATTACGTAGAATATTGATTTTGCCACAATTATTGTCTCGAGCTCAGCAATTTCTGTTTCTCAGATGAATATTCAGAAATTCCCTCTGGTTATGACTGTCACTCAAATGAGTTGGTTTGCGATGCACTATAGATTTTCCATAATACGAATTTGCTTTGCCAACTTTCCACTAACATCTCCCCGCGCGGTTCAGATATAAAGATGTATTAGCCTTTGAGGATAGATTTTGCTCACTCGTCCATTTTTAAATGCCAAATCTGGTCCAAGGGTGGCGTACGCTCTCGTCCTCGGCACTCTTATAGGCTGATTCTCTCCATGTGCTCAACTCGGCAGTTGGAATAACAAGGACAATCTCGTCCTCCATCCTTAACAGGTTAAAAAACATTATGTAGCAGCAATTATGAAATTCAGGTATCATTATTAAATACAGCATAAGGTGCAATATGAAATGCAGCAAATCCACACAGATAAAGTATGTACAAAATCAATTAAAAATTTATTTTCTAATTTAAAATTTAGTTAATAACCAGGATTCAATTACATTGTTGATGTTGTTTCTGCTCTTATCGACGAAATTCATAAAAAACACCTACTGTAATTAAGGTAATTGTGCTATAAATTGTACGTGCGAATGAATGTTCTTGGAGGTATCGTTGTTCTAAGCTTATCTTATGTGTGATTACAAAGGCTTTTGTATGTGAAGTAAATAATCCGAAGAAAATGTTTTGATATATCTCATCGGTGGTGAAGAATGTTCAAAACCATGTGTACAGAATCCACAGTTAATCGATCGACTCCTAGAGATGAATGAAACATGAAATTTGTTGCGCTAAAATTTGTAAACCGTTTAGGGACTGTTCGGAGACTACCTATGCAATTACATAGAAAGACTACGGTATATTCTCTTATTTTATTAGTGGGAAGTATTCCACTACATGTTCTAGACACCATCTATTAAAGTATAGTCAAATTGATTATGACATTAAATATAGTTTTATGGATAATAGAGACGGTTGTTTGTGTTCAAGGCTATCGATATTATAAGAACCAAGGCGGATTTCTAATGAAATTCAGTGCGCAATTTGCTTCTTTGTTAGAACAAAGTTTGGGTGAAGAGGTCGTTTTATAGTTTTCGCGTGATTCGGTGGTTCGCCCCGCCATTTTGGGTTCGAGGCGCCCTCCGTTCGCAGTTTTCGGTTTTGCTTTGTCGGTCGTGGTCTCGTGTTTCGCCCGGTTTCGCGTTTTTCACTTCGTCAGCTTGCACGGGCTGACGCACATTCAGTTGTCACTCAAAAAAACTTAATAGAGCAAAGAAGTGAAAGAAAAAATTAGATTAGTGGATTAACTGGATCTAGGGAAAAGATAAGATAACTTACAAAAAAGGAGACTAAAAGTGCAGAAATAGAACAAGATCAGAAGTGGAAATATATATGGAAAAGTGAAGAAATAGGATAGATTATTGGGAGAGAAAAAAAGAAGCAATTCAAATAATTAATGTATGAATGGGGGGAATGTGTAGTTTAATGCTATTTAATAAATAATAGCTGATGGGCTAATTTGAATCTTTAATTAGAGGAATGATGATAAGGTGAAGTTTTATGTTGTAGGATGCTGCTAAAAGATAATGGTTATGTTTTAAATTTAAATTATATAGTTTATAAAATGCTGTAATGATTTTTAATGCTACTATGTAAAGAAAGAGAATGCACAAGAGATGGAAAGATGAGATGCTGTAAATTAATGCGTAAATTTAGATGCTGTTTTAAAATAATGTAATGCTTTGGAATTTGAATGTAGAAAATGTGTTAAGTAAGTTAATGCTATTTAATTGTGGAAATGGGGTGTGAAAATATTAGATGCTGTTAAAATGAGATTAAAGATATTATTTAATAGGTAAATAAAATGGAAAAATGGAATGCAATGAAGAATGTTTTGTAATGAAAA
This sequence comes from Prostheceraeus crozeri, assembly GCA_907163375.1. Taxonomy (NCBI): domain Eukaryota; kingdom Metazoa; phylum Platyhelminthes; order Polycladida; family Euryleptidae; genus Prostheceraeus; species Prostheceraeus crozeri. Next base: position 15,399 of record CAJQUW010010123.1, read on the forward strand.
GGGTGCTGTGCTTGCAAAGAAAATTAATGCTGTAATGCTGTTAATTAAATAATTGCATGCTGAAATGCTATGGTGGTGAGTAAAATGTATTGTGGTAAGGTAACTAATGGCTTGTAGAAATGAGTATTTTTTATTAATTTAAAATTTAAATGAGATGCTAGTAATTAAGGGAATATTATTGGGGTAACTATGCTAAAATATTTTAAAATGAGGAATGTGCTTATTCTTAATTTTTGATATAATGCATATGACTGTGAAGGTATGAAAAAAAAAATTTGAAATGCTGTATAGAATTAATAAGAAAATGTGTGTGAATGGATATAAAAGCTTATTAAAAAATAATAAGATGAATTTGTAATTAATGCTAAAATTTTATGTTAAATGTTTTGAAAAATGCTGTTTAAATTTAATAAAGAGTCATAGATCTTAAAGCTGTTATTGATTCTAGAGTAGGAATGGAGTTAATGATGATGAAAGTAATATAGAAAGTGTAATGTGAAAATGTGAAATAAGTAGTAAATGCTTTTAAATTGGAAAAAATGGGGGGGTTTGGTTGGTATTGGTAATGTTAGTAATATATTTGTGAAATAGATGGGTATTCTTTATTTTGATAATGTCGTGAATAAATGGTTGTTAAATGTTTATTAATTAATTGTTTACTAACGTTTATTTTAATTGAAAGGTTAGTTGTAAGTTAGAATGTGGAATAATGTTAGTAAAATAATTTGTGGGAGGATGATAAATGGAGATGCTATTTTAGAATTGGATAGATATTTGGTAGATTAAAATTATAAATATTATTTAATTTTTAATATGCTGTTTGAATAATAGAAATCTAATAAATATTTAAGATGTGGTAATAAATGGAATGGAATGTATGTGTGAAGATAGAATATGTTAACTGGATAATGTAAAGGTTGGAATAAATGATGTGTTTAATGATAATTTAAAAATTAATTGTGTAATAAAGGTGTTGTTAATGTGTTTAATGATTTTATTTAAGATAAGTTGCTTAGAGTTGTAATTGATATGGAGTAGATAAAAATTTTATATAATAGAAATTATGCAATAATGCTTGATCGTGAATGCTGTATGAATAAGTGAAGGTGTGGTGGATAGATAGATATTAAAAGTGTGTTTTAGAAAAAGAATTCAATTAATTGTTATAATAAAAATTTAAAATAGATTAAAGGGAGTGATAAATTTTAATGCTGGATAATTAAGGTCCCGTAATAAATTTTAAGAAAAGAGAAATGATAATGCTGTCAATGTTTAATGGTAATGCTGTGAAAGATACGAATTATGCTGAGAATGTTAATTTTAATGCAAAGTTGCTGTAAATATGTATAATATGTGTAATTTGCTGTTAAATAAGATATTAAGTTAATTTTAAAATAAAAATAAAGAATAGAGGAAAAAGTAGAGATGTTTAGGGATGGAATATTATATATGATGCTATCTTAAGTAAAGGTAGATAATGCTCTGAATGAATGGATATGTTAAGTAAGTAATTTTTTTTTTTGAAGGTGGTTAATGCTGTAATGGTATAGTTAATCAGTAAAATATATTACGTAAAGCTGTGGAATTTGGAGTAATATTATGGACGTTGTATATTAGATTGGACCTTATAAAAAATGTATTGGGTGGAAAATATAAATTAAAAATAATGCTGTGGTAATTTATATAATGCTGTTTATGTTGGAACTAGAGTAAAAAATTGCTTTTATAGTTTGAATGGGATTTATTGAATTAATAAAGAAGAATTGAATATTGCTGTGAATGGATATTTTTATAGAAGGCTGTGAGTTATAAAAAAATATAATGTTTGTAAGATTATATTTAAAAACAAAATGTTGGTAGGTATAATATAAGGAATTAGAAATAAAAAAAAATGAAAGACAATACAGTTATGGAATGAACTGTATTGACATATTAAGCATGAATAAGAAAGTGAATTGAATAGGAAAAATTAAGATGCGGTGTGGTTAAAAATTTTAATGCTGAATAATTAAAATATAGTGGAAAATAAAAGCAATAAATTATAATAAATGGCTGTTATTCTATGATTAATTGAATTAGAATGTTAAAAAATATGTATAGGATTGAAAGTTAAAAACCAGATTGGTTAATGTGATAATGTTTGATATAAAGATGCTTGGGTGAAGGTAATGTATGGTAAATGAGTTTAATTGGAATATTTAAAAATAATTGGTAAAAGGTGTGTGGAATAGGTTAGAATATGGAAAAAAATTAGTAGTGTTTTTTTGACGGGAATGATAGTCTTACGTTAGAAATGCTGTAACTGAATTTTAATGGAAAAATAACACAATGGAAATGAGTAAATGAGAATATATTATATTAAATGCTTCAGCAATTATATTTAGAATTAAAGGGTTTGTTTTGATAAATTAAGGCTGTGATGTTATTTGAAATAAGAAGAAGTGAAAAGAGTGTATATAATGTAATGTGAATAATTTTAAGATGAATGAAGTAATTCTGGATTTAATGTTGTGGTTAAATTAAATGAAGTGAGAAGAGGAAATGTGATTATTGATGTTGGTTTTGTTAGTTGGGGTGGATAAATGTGAATTAGTATTATTGCTGTGTAGCAATCGTATATTAATTGAAGGAGAGGAATGCTGTAATAATGCTGAAATGTAACGAATTATGCTGTAACTACAG